>OMNO01055538.1:0-10071 GCA_900303215.1 Trachyrincus scabrus
AGGTTTATATGAACGTGTGAATTTCACGTGTAAGTGAGTAGGCTAACACCAAAACATTAATTTGTGCCTGTGGGCGCTCTGGCCGCTGGAGGCGGATCGTCCAAGCAGTGCCCTAACCCTAACCCTAACCCTAACCCTGCAGACACCACGTCCGGTTGTGCCCAGTGGCACGTTTGTTGTAGAGCTCTCAGCAGCCCAGAAAGCAGGATCAAATAAACAATTTTCCACGTTTCCCCTGTTTATTATTTAGTAAGCAAGTCATATTTCCAAACAATGTACTTGTATGCATGGCAACACAATTGGAATCGAAGGTGAATCTAATCTAACAATCAAACAAATCAGAATCACGTGATTTGCCTCGTATGTTACCACACACAAGGACCTGGTTCTTCGCTCTCTCTACACAATACAACGTCTGTGTCGACAAAAGCCTGATTATAGCTCCGGGAAACCTGACACATCAACAAATAGGTTCTCCTCCATGCTCGCTAGAAACTAGGGACCAACGCGTGTAATTCACGCCTTGGCGTCATGCTGGGTGATGAGTGTGTGAGTCGGGAGAGATAGGCACTGCAGCATGGCACGCCATGTGCTTGGGACATCATTATCATTACAGGCAGGATTGGGTCCTGTTTGCTTGTTTTCACGTTTTGTTCCAAAATCTGTTCCAGTTTTGGGGGATTTTATGAGGTCCATCACACACAAGATATTATTATTATTTTCATATATATATATATTTTATTATTATTATTATTATTATAGTAGCTTATTTCCATTAAAACGTGAATCAAACGTTTTAAATAATGTGTTTGTTACAATACTTTTTACCATAATAATGACAAATATAGTTATTCAGATTGATATAAAGCTTATATGTCACAGGTTACAACCTGCTACCTGTAAAGATATTTTGTGTGCGGTATAGCCTAACAGTTGTACTAAGCTATTGAATGGCATAACATGCAAGTTCTCTGAGAGAGTTAATGGATGTTTATTTATTCGTACTCTTTATACGTACCTTTTTCTTTGATGCCTCTGACTTTTTGGACATGTTTCTTAGTTTTTTGTGCAAGTGGTTTAGCACCTGTAAAGGAACATATAAGGAATACATTTGCGATTTGGAATTGGCAATTTTGATAATCAATCAATCAATTTGGAAAATGTGGGCTCAGTCGGTGCGCGCGTACTCACCTTTGCGTAACAGAACGAGATCAGAAGAAGTGGCAACACGTAACCAAACACGAACGTGCACACAACGTACACTTTCTTCAGGTATGGATCTGGCCACACTTCCCAGCAAAACGTATGGTTCTCTCCTCGTTCGAATATGTTCTGGTAGTACATCACAGGGGCTGCCATTGTCAAAGATAATATCCATATCACCACCACTCCGATTAGAGCATGCTTTGCAACTCGGATAGAGGAGGACTTTCTGGAATGCACGATAGCAATGTAACGGTCCACGGACATGGCAGATAAAGTGAAGAAGCTCACCAGCATGGACACTGTGAAGAAATAGTGAATAAATTTGCAAATAAATGCGCCGAGCACCCAGGTTGGCATCATGTAAATGGTCGACTGGAAAGGAATACAAAACAACAAGTAAGACAGGTCTGCTATGCTGAGATTGAGGATAAATATGTTGGTGGTGCTTCGAGGTTTCCCCGGCTTGTTTCTGGCCAGCACGGTTATCACCATTGCGTTCCCCAGAATGCCGAGCGTAAAGATGAGCCCGAACACCAAAAGCGTGATGAAATTATCCGTTCCAATCCCGAATAAAAGTTTCTGATCCTCTTCCTCCATCCTGCTCATGTTCCATTGCTCCTCGAAGCGCACGGGAAACTCTGACAGATTCATATTTCAGTCAGTGTTGTTGAAGAGTGTCAATACACGTCTACCAAAGTACGGGACATACGCATGTCTCCAAGTCCTCCAGCTTCTGTGTTTTCGACTTGATGCAGGTCTCGCTTGTTGCAAAGCTTCCGTGGCGTGAATTTGAATTGACTAAATCCTATGGATGCTTTACGATAGCTCTATAGGCAACTATACGGGCAAAATTAGCTTTTAACCCCAGAATGACGACGAATCCTAATTTTCCTCCAAGCGGTGATCCGTGCGCACCTGACGCGCCTTCACTAGCAGACAGAATGGCTCAGAATTTATCACCGCTTCGACTTTCCTCCCCTCACTGGAGGGGCTGGGCTCCGACTGGAGCGTCAGCAGTAAACCACCGCCGGTCATGAAATGGGGTAGGAAAAAAACAACGTACCTTAGACATAGGCTTTTTTATTTCGTTTCAGAATTTGGATCTTCTTGAAGCCTCTGGTAACACTTAACAGTTGTCTACGCATGGATAGCATGCTGACCCCAGGACTAAACGTGCTTCAATACACTGCAAGGGAGCGTCTCCATCAACCAAAGTCAATACACTTTTCAGAACCGTTTTACATCGTAGAAGTTGGACCCCTGGGGCTCATATGTCGCATATTTACTGTTCAAGGTCTGCAGAAGTTATCAAGAAAGTAAAGCGCGCAAGCATTACGCAACACCGAGACACATGACACGCACACGCACTAACCCCATACCCCTTTGAATACACACGCACGCACGCACACACACGCACACACACGCACACAGACGCACACACAGACACGCACGCACAGGGGAGAACATAATAAATTCAAACCATGCCAACAACAAATGTGTGTCTACAGATCTATAGATCATGAAATACACATGCAGACCTACACACACACACAAACACACACACACACACACACACACACACACACACACACCTGGGGGTGCTCAACTCAGCAGCAGCTACAATCCCTGCTCAACCTGCTTTGTGTTCGTCAATCTTGTGTTTATCTTTAGAAACGACAGAGCTGGGACTCATACAAGCGAGTATGGATCTGATCTCGATCGGTTCCGCGTGTGTGTGTGTGTGTGCGCGCGCGTGTGTGTGCAGAACCTGACAGTTTGATTCAGCAGTTCACTGTAATCTATCACAGTTTGTGCATGATCTGATTTACCATAATCAATATTGGCGTTTGGATGGCATATTTGTCATTGGAAGGTCAGACTGAAAATTCAACAAAATGCACAGCATAGGAAGAGATGGCCAACACAATAGGACAGGAGCTATAGTCGTAAAACTGTAGATGCAATGATGTTAGATTCGAGATATCGGATGATATATGATACATATTTAACCCAATATCTCTACGTCCATGTTGACCTGTGCAATGAAACAAAATGATAATTGAACTTGACTGTCCGTATGTCACTACCGTGACATACAGCAAATACATTCTCAAACAAAGACAAGTGGGTGGGTGAGAGAGAGAGAGAGAGAGAGAGAGAGAGAGAGAGAGAGAAAGAGAAAGAGAGAGATAAAGAGGGAGAGAGATAAAGAGAGAGAGATAAAGAGAAAGAGAGAGAGATAAAGAGAGAGAGAGATAAAGAGAGATAGAACAGTGAGACCTCTAGCTTTGCCGCGTGGCAAAAGTGAAAAGCCAAAATGAAGATAGAAAAATAGAAGATTTTCACATTTTGAAACATGGCCAGAATATGAACTACATTGCTAAGAGCGTCAAGAAGCTTGTTAAGAAGGTAATTACCCAGTCGTGCGGGTAGAAAACAGAGATACAGCATTCAAGATGTACTTCTTTCCACTAATGACAGATTACATAACGTTGTAGGCCGACACACAGATATATAAGAATGTTCCAGATGAGATTCAAGAGGAGCGAACCAAACAAACCCAGTGGAGAGTGAGGAAGTGTTTCATGGACTGAAGGACACGTTAACCACGGGCTCCTTGACAGACCTTGGCACTTTGCTTCTATTCTTGGAAGGAGCACAATTACGTTGATAGACGAACGAGGGAAAGATCGAAGGGGGGCCGTGGTGTAGCGCGGGGGGGGAAATAACTTGTTTGTTCTCGTTTGAAAATGGCAGCCGGAGAGTATAAAAAGAAAGCGCTGCTCCACGCTTGATTGAGAGAAGTAACGACGTGGTCTGACTCTGACTTGACCAAAGATGTTTGGTCTGGGTCGGAGGATGAGGAACACAGAGGGCAGAAAATCACCAATCAAGACCAGCAAAGTCTTTGAAGGATTTCCTGGAACGCTGAGGGCTCTGATAAAGAAGAAAGCTTACATCCCCGTGTGCCACAGGATGTACTGTACGTGTACGGCGTTCATTAAAAGCCTCTCGGCAAATAAGGAAAAAACACATTTGTTGTGACATTCAATTACGTGCTAGGTGACAAGCAGATCCATATCATATGCATATTTGCAACTAGGAGAAGATATGGTTGTCAGGTAGGCTATAGTTTACAAAACCACCATGACCACCATATCTTACTTGAGTCTTTATTTTCTAATGTGAGTCTCTAAAATTCCTTCGAATAGTGTACTGTAAGAAGGCTTTATGGCAAAAACGTCTCAACATGTTTGGTTTTCAACATTTTGATTGATCCACCCAAGAGAGTCGGACACAGAGTCCCTGGCAGTAGGCGAGTGCGGCGGTGAATCGCCAAGTGTTCATAGATCATGTCAGGTCAACTTTATTTGTATAGCCCTTCATCACGATTACAGTCTCGAGGGGCTTCAAGGGCTCACGTTGGGGTTGAGTTAGACAGAACCCCACCTCCCCTCACCCCGCTACTCAACCGCAACAACCGGACCCTGTCATACAACACAACTTCCACTGCATCGGCATGCCAGTGGAAACGACATTACAATCTGGATCAAACAATGAATGATTGGAATTGTCTGAAGCCAGCAGACGACGAACGAGATATAGACAAGCCGCTGGAGAAATGTCTGAGACGCTCATTCAATCAGGCCCACACACCTGTTTCTACTTGAAATACGACGGATAGGCGTCTTCTTATATAATAATGAATAATGACATCTGCCATCTTAGTTTAATATGTCTGCATACAAATTACTGATTCAATCCTGCAATCCAAAATGTTAGGCTACAGCTAAAAGACCAGCAGTCCAATTCGTCCTACACAAAAAAATATTTCTTGTTGATTTAGCAAATTAATGGTAGAACTAATCAATTTATTCTGTCCCTCCGACTTTTAAATTTCATTCCATGTTTGTATTTAAATGCAGGTAGCTAAAAGGAATTATGATAGCCTATTGCTAGCTGACCATATTTTGCTGTGATATTGTTTGAGTTTGCATTTGTGATATGAGTGAATATGTAAATCTTTGGTCTCTTCACTAAATCCCTAAACATAAGCTTATGGATTGGACAGGCCTACAGCTGATGCATATAATTTGTTGGGCATGTTTTGTGTGTGAGTGGACATGTGATTTCATATTGCTAATTTAGGCAATGCAGGTAATTTCTGTGAAATCCCTACAATGAGAAAAAGGTCATAGGTCAAAAGTGTTGATCCTAAATGGAGGCCTGATTTTAACATGCACTTTAATGCGTTCAAACTGCCAAACAATGCAGCTGCATTGTCTATAACATATAGATTACGTATTTTGTAACTTTTTAACCGCTCTAAACTAATTCCACATCCAGAAGGCAATTATGAACCGCAGATAACCGTGTAACGAATGACAAACTGCCATGAATCAACAGAATTATGTTTCTGTGCTCAAATCGATTTCCAAACATGCATCACAGAACACTCGAAGCGCATGTCACCGCTTCCCGTAAGCTTCAGTTAGCATCAACATTAGCTTGTGAATTTTGATCCACGATGGACCCTTGATGCGTATCCACAGTGTCACTTTGACAGCTTTCATAAAGGAGGTCTCACACAGAAGCCCAGCAGCCCGGGGACAGTAGGCAACCATTTGCCTACGTGTCTGGGGGGAGGGAAACGGTCGCTCTTCATCAAATGTTTCGTATCTATCTATCGACATCAGCTTTTGCCTATTCCAAATGCGCTTATTGTTGGGCCATCTTCATCTGCAACATTTTCGCACGCACATGCACAAAAGGAAAACGATCATCAAGTCGTTGCTTTTTCTGACAGTTGTAAAAGTGGCGTCAATCTGACATACAGTTATTCTCCATGTCCCTGTCTCGGACAGTCTCCACATGCTCATTATCCACGTACAGATATATATATATACTATATATATATATATTGACTAGATAGGATAGTGTGTGTGTGTGTGTTGCTATTGGTGGTGGTGGTGGTGGGTGGTGGTTTGGGTGCAGGCTCTCATCATATCGATCGCTCTCTCCGTCTTATTTAGCTCCTGCCAAACCTCACAGCATGATATTGACTGGGTCTTATTACACCTCCCTTCTGCACGGTGGCTGCTGGCGGGTGAAATGTGTCTCCACAAAACCAAGCGTTTTTTCATCTCTCTGTTTATTGAGAGGGCAATACCGATGAGATTACTTTAGAAAAAGGGGAGTTTAAGATTTAAAGGCCTTTCTCTGGAGACAAAACACACACCCACACTAGTATATAGGATTTAAGAGTATTGCTATGTTTTAGTTAAACTGATAGCTACAGAAATGGGCACTCTAGCTACTGAAGCTGTAACTACAAATATAGCACATTATTATAATGTGCTATATTTGTAGTTACAGCTTCAATATGGCCAGCTTGCTGTTTTAGTTTTTGATTAGTAATAATATAATAATAATAATAATACATTTTATTTAACCAATCAAAGGACCCCAAGATAGGGATAGTGTCAGCTTATCTGATGATTTCATTTTCTTAATGATCATGTATTGAATCAGCATTGGCCACTTATTTGATCAGGAGTTCAGCCGTCATCACTTGGAAAAAACAATGAAAAATGCTCTGACCCTTTACTCACAGTCACCCAGGAGTGGAGGCAGGACATTGGGATCTGTAAGCTTATGATTTGCATCTTAAACTTGTAATGTTCCAGATCGCAAAGAGAAAGCGGATACTAACAGGTGGATGGAGCCATGTTAAGCACGGGCCATTATCCAGACTCATACCAACAAAGATAGTGTTGGCGTGTTGTAAGCCCAAGAGCCCGCTGAGAGAGAGCGAGAGCGAGAGCGAGAGAGAGAGAGAGAGAGAGAGAGCCACAGGTTACATCTTCAATGAGATACTAGCCAGTCGGTGCCAAGATCCAAAGGTTGGCTCCACGGGGGCACCGTCGTTTGCATGTTTGCAGCGAGAGGCTAACGTGGTGCTCAGGTACTGAACCATCTGTTGTTTACCCTCTGCTGCCACCAAGAATATATCTACATCTACTAGTGACACAGCTGTCGCCCCCGCTTCCATATAGCAACCGACTCCTCTGTTGCACGCTTTCCATCTGTGGTGCTTTCCAGGCAACGGCTTTCAGCCACATCAATAAATAATAAAGAAATTAAATCTAACTAACATAACTCTCTGTCTCACATGCTCGTATACATTTAACACAACGTATAATGGAGTACATCTCTCTAACTTGTAAGATGACAGTAATAGAAAGACAGATAGTGGTGGCAGGCCAACTACCAGCCCACCACGTCCAGCCAATAGGAAGAGGGGATCAGCCAATCCGGCCAATCAAAAGAGAGTGGCAGGATGCAACCTAACATGAACAAGCCAAGTAGGCATAAACTAATAGGAATTGGAAGAAAATGGATTACTATGACATACAGAGCCACACACACGCATGCACACACACGTTGCAACTTAAGGCAGGAGGGTGTCGCAATAATGACAGCAAAAACACTTCGGCACATATTTTGGAGTGTAAACTCCGCACTCAACAACCATATAGTGAATATGTTGAGTGCTTTAGGTGTGCTGCAATGGTTTCGTGCATAATCACTGGAACAGACAAGAACTGGCGCCAATTGCGTGGGATCACTTTTGCTTCCTTTCCAGGTGATTCTTGTGAATCTTGTTCACATTTGGCTATGTAATAATATCAACACATTGATCGCCAAACCCCTGCCCCCGAAGTCTCAAGTCCATGCAGTCCTTCAATGGTTGTAATGCTCACCCTTTGGGAGTTGATGGTCAGTTTGAGAAAAGAGAAAATAATTTGACGTATTTTTAGCCTTATACTTTCCTTATAGTCTTATAGTTCTTGATCTACATCCATGATCTAGTTTAAGAACCTTGAGTGCTATTATTAATCGGGGGCGCAGGTATTTTGCCTGCAGGTCATACGCATCTAGCCTCCAATGCTGGGTCAAGCTGCCCCTAAAGGCCCTTGGTCAGACTCCACAGGGTTTCCTTAGGCAAAATATAGGGGCTTAGGATATCATCCATGTCAGCTCCATGTCGGGTTCGTTTGACTAATGGGTCTCTGGACTGAAATTCCCCCAACGGTTTACACAGTAAAAGCAGTTTCTCTTTCTCCTTGTCCTATTTTTGTTTTCTTTTTATTTTGTGGGCCGATCTCGAAAAGGGGGCTTGAAGTGCAGTTGAGAAGTTGTACGAGTGTGTCTATGCGTCGCTAAGCAGACAGAGTCACCCAGGGGGGATAGCCAATGAAAGAGTTCCCAACTAGGTCAGGTGGCTACATCCAATGGCCGAGTGAGAAGGTAGAACCAACCAGAAAGTAGAACAGCAGCGAAAAAGAATAATAATTTGCATTATATGGCACATGTAGCTATTTCAAGAAAGTAGTCCTTCCTAAGTACACATCAACTATATTTCATCCAACGAGTAAATTACGAGACATCAAGGATTGGGCCTATTGAACCAGATAGCACAGCAGCACTACACTAATTATACAACTTTAACAAGACTCCAGTAGACTGCTGGCTTAACCCATCATGTGTGTTTAAGGACACCTCCACTCTGAACGTTTCCTATGTGTCCGTATGTACACACACGGTCATCTATTGTCCTGCCATTTGCTTTTAGCCAAAGATTATCTGGGGGTCGATGTCCACACCTACCATAGCTGTGAAGGTCACTGCAAACTGGACACGCCACTTCCTCCTCAACATGTCAACACATGTCGAGATTGACTAATGAAATTCCCTATAGACAATATAGATGGTAAGAGCCTTGCCATTGCCTTGTCTCCCCCTTTATGGTTGATAGTGATGCGGTGTGTGACTCCAATCTTGTCTGACAAGCAGGCTGTTATCCTGGCAACAAGTGTGTAATTCTGGGGCTAACCCAGTACTTAGGTTCAGTATAGTGCCTCTTATGGTGGCTTAGAGACTGAGGGGTGTTTACTGTGAGAAATAAACGTTCACACATCTTTTTATTTTCCTTTGCATAAATGCCACCAACATTCAACTTCACACAGAATTATTTTGAGGACAAAACTGCTTCATTTGAAATACCTCTCACTCAACAGAACATTATTCTGCCCATTTAAAAAAAGAAAACCTACAACATTCCCTTTGAACTCCAAACTACGGGTTTGGAAATTCAGGTTTTGCGATAGCCCCTTCTCTCAACAAGAGACCCACTTCTCAGTAGTACGATCTTAAAAGGCTTTTCATTCAGCTTCCTTTGTTTAGATTAATGCGTGGAACCGGTGCTTATCTCCTGAGCACTCCTGGGCGTGTTCACACCAAAACACATATCACCAGTGTGGCCAGAGGGCTATCCAACCGTTCTTCCTGCTCTTGTGTGTTACAATCATATTGTGGCACTTAGAAATTAAGAAACCCGCCCATAACATCCAGTCACATTTACTGCATTCCAACACTTGTACCCATGCTCCACAAATTCAATTGCACACACGCATATCCGTACCTCATGGCTAACATCTATAGCACATATACATATCAGTACCTCATGGCTAACATCTATAGCACATATACTGTACATATCCGTACCTCATGGCTAACATCTATAGCACATATACATATCAGTACCTCATGGCTAACATCTATAGCACATATACATATCAGTACCTCATGGCTAACATCTATAGCACATATACATATCCATACCTCATGGCTAACATCTATAGCACATATACATATCAGTACCTCATGGCTAACATCTATAGCACATATACATATCAGTACCTCATGGCTAACATCTATAGCACATATACATATCAGTACCTCATGGCTACACCTATAGCACACACGCATATGAGTACCTCATGGCTAAAATCTATAGCACAT
>OMNO01055549.1:0-16255 GCA_900303215.1 Trachyrincus scabrus
GGGGGGGGGGGGGCGCTGAATGATGGAATACTTGAGAAATGTTCAAGAAGGCACATAGAGGAGCGGCTTGCCTGCAACTATGGACAATCACAGTGATTTAGAGACCCACTGATCTCACGATCATAAAAACCGGGATCAAATAAATACCGTATGTTTCAGGCCCAGGGTTTGTTGTCAACGATTAGGAGGCAAAATTATGAGTGTGTAAAATATCAGGGACATTCAAGTAGATTTGAGTGATTCAAATCATACAAACATAAGCTTATGGATTTTGACTCCACATTATGTTTTCCTCGACCCATGAGTCTTGGGTTAAAAGTGGATGCAGGCAAGCTGGGAACTAAAGGACTAAAGAACTCCATGTCCAATGTGAACCTTGGCAAAGATGCAGTCAGGTGTCGATTTCTGGGAGCCTGGCCGATTCCCTGAGTGAAAGATCTTTCTCCTTCTGTCTCCCACCCACTCTCCAGTCTGCTCCAGTCACTCGCGTTATCTCCCTCTGTCTCTCTGTCTCTGGCCTTACAAGTACAGAATAACATGTTCCTTTTGATTGATTTATGGTCTAAATTCTATTAAATTCTATATAATGTTAAATGTCTGAAAATATTTTTTACGATGCATTTTTTTTAAGTAACCACTATACTATGTTGGAATTGCAGTCAACCCAAAGCGTACATTACTAATAACAATTATAGGACAGTAAACAGAGGCACTGTTTACACCTAAATACAAACTTTTCCAACCCTGACTATAAATGGCAAGTAATATGAAACCTGGTTCCCCGTCAAAGACAAGGCTTACAGGCATATTTCTGGCTCAAAAGTGCAGCATCATCCTTGTGAATGCGACAGATATCACCATTAGAGTGCAGGTTTGTTGCAGGTGCAGCTACACACTAAACGCTAATTGAGGAATGGTTAGTTTTCAATCAACTTTGTTTCCAAATTGATTTATATTTGATTATATATATTTGTATACAGTATGTTGAGTAAGTATTATTATTATATTTTAACACCCAATGTCCAAGCTGAAACACCTGAGTAGGCACCATAGACTGTACAAAACAGGGAAAGCACTGAGTAATATGGCAACAGTGTAGGGCTGGAAGCGGACTCAGAAACCATATAGACTTAGCTAGTAGAATGAATACCATTTCACCACACAATTCAAAGTGTAAATGAACTGATGCTAAAAACTAAACTACTACTAAATAGTGTTACAGCACTCCTTTTTTGTTGTTGTTTACTAAGGACTATTCATTCAATCCAGGTGTTTTATACATAGAGACAAGCACATTATGATCACTACAAGCAATCATCTCTTTATCCATGCACTAAAACTGTAGCATGGTTCCATATAGAGTCAACCCATTAAATCAATGAAGGCTCTAATGACACCAGTCAGTTCCACCACTTACAATCACATCACCTTGTGGCTTTTGCTTAAGGGCACTTGATGATTAACCATGGTCCACATTCATAAAATATATATTCGTTTAGAAATGTCAGTAATAACATCAAATACTCAAATACTAATATAACAGTCAATAAATTCACTCACATTTTCCTTGAATTTAACTACATGCAAACCTGGACAAGCGCAACATTATGTAGCCTATACTTGCTGGTCAATATTACCAATATTGTCATAATAATACACTGTTAATAATAATAATATTAATAATAATAATAATACATTGTCGTTAGAATGCTAATATTAGACGTCGTGGTCTAGCACAGCTCACGTATCGCAAGGGAAAACAGAGAAAACAATATGAGTCAGTTCATGTAACTTGAAGAGAAATAATAGTTATTTAAAAAAAAAAATCCTTCATAGCAATGTGGCTAACTGTTAGCTCTAAAGCTAACGACAAGGTAGACATACTATTAAAAAAAGCATAAGCATCGCGGGCTGACAGAGTGCACTGTGCACCAATGTTGTTACTATGTTCTGTTGGATGTTATTTTACCGAGACGACTCCTCGGAGAAGCCCCCGTCCAGGAGCCTGACTTTACAGAAGAGCACACCGTTGACAAAAGGGACCGAGGAGAGCTCGTCCAGCTCGAAATCCACCTTGAACTTGAACTTCTTCTTTTTCATCATCATGAAATCCATACACGGTTTAAGTACTGTGTTGAGAGGATGTCCCTAACCTCGGCCCGTTGTACGCGTTACACACCCATTGTGTTCTAATCTACGTTGTGATGGGAATGATCCAACCGCTCTCAGCCGCCACAGCGAGACGTCTCAGGAGCGGAACACAACTTCCGGTGTTTTTATTTCAAAATAAAAGTCAACGTTTTTATGGTTTGTAGAGCGAGTGAGTGACACTAATTTATGACTATGAGGGCATGTTGCCATATATTGTATCATGTATGCATCTTTAAGCAGCTTTGTTTACGTTTATTTACGTACTGTTTTCTGCTATTAACGCTCATAATTTCGATTTAATTTATTGATATTTGAGAATCTACAGCACAATAATAACAATCAAAATCCCACAAATAACATGCATGGAAATGTTTGGTAAATGTAGCATACCGAGTACTGAGTAGCAGGTTGTGTAAAGAAACATCATTTTCACTTTTCATACTTTTACTTTAAAGAAAAGGCACGGCAAGCGATTGTTTACACAATCTCATCCGTGCTTCTCTGTTGCCCTCTGGTGGCCGGTCGGAGCACTAACAACATGACATGGTAAAGACGAGGTTCCTTCTCCCCGTCGTAGGCTTTTTGCGTTATAATAATTTACTAATTACGTTTTACATTGACATATTTGTATTATATCATTTAATATAATACAATCCCCACCATCCCAATGGGTTCCCGTCTTAAGCCTACCCACCGATCAGATTCCTGTGGCTTTACTGGTTGAGTGAAAAATAGACACAAGACAATGTGTCGTGAAGATAGATCCTGCAGTATTACCCTAAACAACACAAGTCTACAGAATCAAACTATGAAGCAAGTAGCCTATATCAGCTGTATGACACGTGGTCATAAATAGTATTTGAACCGTCTATATAAGGGTGTGTCTGAGCAGTAGAAGGAGGTCTCCTCCTCAAACGTCTCCACACCCTTCACCAACGGTACCATAGTACCCCATCGTCCGCATACGGGATACTTTATAGGTATGTTTTAGTAGTAGTAGTAGTAGTAGTAGTAGTAGTAGTAGTAGTAGTAGCAGCAGCAGCAGCAGCGTGTGTAACATTTGCAATCGTTGTGTACCGCTTTTACAATTCGACATTTATTTTGGGGCTGCCAGAAGTTGCGCATTTACTCCGCCTCCGGGTTTCTACTAATTTCCCTGTTTTGGTGGAAGCTACTTCCTAAACTAGAAAGTGCCTGACATGTCAACGATGTACCAAGCCGTGCGGAGGTTGGTGTTCACCGACTGCAGCTGTGCAACAGACGCGTCAAAAACATACGAGGAGCTGTTCGCGAAGTTGGACACAAATAAAGATGGAAAAGTGGACGTCGCGGAGCTCAGGGCGGGCCTCACCGCCATGGGCATCACGTTCCGAAAAGGCGCAGCGCAGGTAAATAAATACATATGTGGGCCCTAGATGATGGGCCCCATTCTCAGCCTGTAGGCCGCAGACAAGGAGGCTACAATTATTATGCAAATAGGTAGTCTACACACGGTACAACCATAACACCATCTGGCTGGTTGTTATGGAGGTTAAAATACGACTCAGATTAAAATATTACGTATTATTACTTATACTTACTTATAATTATTAGTGCTTGTAGTAATTATTACTAATAAGACGCTTTTTTTGTAGTAGGCTGTATCAGCATATAGGCTAGTAAACACTGCTGGACTACTGCCAAAGCAGTTTCTTTAAGGTGAAGGCACACCTAAGGCCTACCCTACCTACATTCCACACAGTTACGGCATGCTTCATTAACACAGAGCTTCTATTGCACCATTCTACGGCCAAGCAAATCGTGGTGATGAAAATAGAAATAAAATATAATCAAATCTAGAATTGTGTTCATGCAGTGCTATTCAATTATCTGCCCGAAGCACATGCCTTTATTCAGCGGCATCACTAACCAAGAAAAGTTTATTATGGAATTATTTTCAAGAACATTTGAGATGTTTGCTATATTTAGGCCTAGATGCTGCTTTAACCATGGAGGTAATTCTGCACAATGCAGTAAAATGGGATTTTTCTTCCTACTGAATCACATATACAAAAAAGATTTCACAAAATGGATCATGGATTGATTAGTGATGTTGTGCTTTTTAATTAGTGTGGTTGAAAAGCAAGCCACACTATTGATATTCTGTGTCTTGTTATTTTTGTAGAAAATTATTTCTTCTGGAGACCAAGATAAGGATGAAGGACTTGATTTTGAGGAATTCTCCAAGTACCTTCAGGAACACGAGAAGAAGTTGCGCCTCACCTTCAAGAGTTTGGACAAGAACAACGATGGTAAAGCAATATAACAGAATTGTCAACTGCTAGTACTGGGTGTTAGAACATGTGTGAATCATTTTACTTTGTCAAATATATATAATATTTATATTACTTCTAAATTAGCTAGATTAGCCCCAAGTCAGGGAGTCAACACAATTAGCACCCAAAACTATCCTGCCTCATAACTTGGACAATCAATTCTAGCAATCTAGTAATTTCCTCCTCTGGGTAATGGTGTGAAAATTATTATTATTGTTGTTTTTTTGTGTTCTTACAGGACGTATAGACTACATGGAGGTGAAGCAATCACTTGCCGATTTGGGCATGGACATAAACCAAGAAGAGGCCAAGAAGATCCTCCAAAGGTATTCATGTAGTAATACATGATATATTTTGGTTCACAAAAGCCCTCCTTGCCTCCTTGCCTCCTGCCTACTGTTTTCTGTAGTCCTTAGGCACTAGGTCCTCAAAAATGTTTTAAGGCAGTAAAATCGTAAGGATTGTGGGAGGTTTCCAGTTCTACTGTAAAAATGTTGTTTTGGTATTCATCCTTACAGCCATACAGCATTTTAAACACGGCGCCGCCGTGTGTGTTGTTACGCCATTGGTCCACGGGATCTCCTGCAGAGGGACTGATAACCCTGATGGTTCTTTAACTGGGGATAGCAGGGGGTTGTTGAAGCGCCATGATAAAGAGTTGCCCAGTGTAATAACATGTTGAAAAGGCACTAAGAAACCTCAACCCAAGCCTTTCAAAATAAGAGCTCAGTACGCACAATTTTATGAATCATTTTCAGCATGACAAGAGGGGCTGGCTCTCAGTTGATAGGTTGGTCACGTTGGTTTGAACTTGAGAACTGTTACTTGACATGCGTATTGGCGAAATATATATTTGAGTTCGGCGAAATATATATTTGAGTTCAGCGGTAATGTTGTTCCCTTTGAACCCAGTCCTGAGAAGTTTCATAATCATAAGCTGTGTGGTTTTAAAAAGAGTAACCCTGATTTGTATATCATGACAAATGATGGTAAATGAAATTGTATGAGTGAATCATTCAGGAGCAGATGTTAAATCATGTAATTATTTTGCCTGGGTCCAGAGCTTTGAATCCGCCGACTCCACCGAGTTGACTGATTCTGGTCTGGCATCGTGAAATGAAACAGTGATTTCTCGGTTGAAAAAGCAGTTATCCAATGAGGGCCGCGGGGGGACTAACGATTAGCCAATCAGTGCCACGGGCGGGTACGTTGGTCTCTAGTGATTGGTTAGGGAAAATCGAATCCCCCTTCCCCACGGAAATCGGTTAGAGTGGAGGGGTTGGCTGGCAGAACAGGAAAGAGAAGTGTGGCTACAGTGGGACTATGAGTCATGGATTTGGTCGAGAATCACATGGCAGCAATCAAAGATGGCGCATGGTGTCAGCTGACCAGAGGTGGAAAGAGGGAGAGGAACTTCTCTCCTGCATGTAAATATCTTTACATAGAAAAAGGAGGAGAGACCATATAATAGGGAAATTGAAGGAGATAAACTTATATTTTTGCATGTTGAGATAACTGATACTCTTGTTGAAAATGGATGCTCTCAGAGGACCGTTCAATTTGTTCAAACGTAGGTCAAGAGGGAACTGAGAAGTGAATGAGATTTAAAATGAATGGGAAATCTGTCCTAATCCAATTTTAGGTCTGGCATTCCATTAAGTTGATACTTGTTCATCCCGGTCAATCGTTGTCTTCTGTTGTGTTCCTATTATATGTTGCATATAAAGCATTAAGGTACAGTGAATAATCAAACATTGATTGTCACAGTCTCTTATGCATGTATTATTCTGTATGAGCATGCATGCCATTGCAGACAAGTTCAATCACTTTTGATTCGTTTTTTTTGTATCAAGTTTCAACACACAATGAGTAAAAGGAATGCTGACATGGTAGATTCTCTCAACATGCATGTACAAACGTTTCCCTAATGTTGACCGCATTTTTGGCATACTCTTTACATACTTTCTATATTCCTTTCCTCCCTATATGTCTTTTTTTCAGTGAGATTAAGTGCCAAATAAATGTAATATTTAATTCTTAATCTTATCGTTCTCTTATTGATTTACAGCATTGATGTGGACGGCACTATGACTGTGGACTGGAATGAATGGAGAGCACACTTCCTCTTCAACCCGGCCACCAACCTCCAGGAGATCATCCGCTACTGGAAACACTCCACGGTGAGTGGGTGAGGGAAAGGGAGGGTGTATGGTAGTAAACAAGCCAATGTTTGTTAGAGAGTGAAGGAGAGACCTGTATATTTTGAGCACACAGGCATATGCATAATGCGTATACATATAGGCCGTATAATTGTGTGTGCAAGAATGCTTCCAGATTGTTCTCTTCATTTCATTCAGTGATGGGAAAAACATGTTTTGCATGCTGGGTCCAGATAGATGCAAAATGTTTTTGTTGGAGGATTTTTGAGGAGGCCCAACAGCAGTTACTATTTTAAGGAATAGCACGTTGTGTATGGTTAACATGGATTCTGCATTCAACAGAGGCAGCTTTGGTCGGGGGGAAATATGGTTACAAGAACTAGGATCAATCAATCTTCCTTGTTAATACGGTGTCTCTAATAGTGAAAGTTGTGAATGACTTGAAATCTGCCAGCTCTGGAAGTCCAACACAACACAGTACACCAGTGTATGCATTTGTAACCAAGATGTATTGTCAAGCTGTAGGCTACCATGACTATGATGTGTGAAATGTCCTATGGTTGCGCCAGTCAATGGCCGGTAATCTGGGCAGCCTCTGGCCATTGGTCCAACTCTAGAGGTTACGGGCTGCTTTAGGCCCCAGGTAAGCCAATTTCAGGCTGTCCCTAGGATTAGCTTGTCAGTGGCTTGGGACAGAACACTTTCACAAAGTGTATTGCGTCCAGCGGGCAGGACAGAACAAGAGGGATGTGAATGAATGACTCCTGGCATATCACTGGTGACACTGGACCGGTGACCAGTGGGATAGACACCATAAGAAGAAGATTTTGAGTCTCTTCCGTCGGGTGCTGCAGCAGAATCGGGACGGTGGTGGTCTCTCAATGCTCAGCCTGGTTGGGGATCAGCAGACCCACGTACGTCAAAAACCTAACCAGACACCGCGCACACATCTACTCTTAAAAAGATCCATCGACCGAAGGTGAGGCTGGGGGTGGCCACCAGGTACTGGGAGTGAGTTGGGTGGCGTGGGGGGGGGAATGCTGCGTGGCCCCACGTCCTGCAGACCTTCCTGGGTGTAGAGCGGCCATGGCACTGCAGCGGCACCAGGAGAATAACTGGTTCATCGTCGACTACGAGGACGACGGCGGGCTCGGTGAGGTGGTAGGTGTCCTGCTCTGAGGTGCATCCTTCCCAGACCTGGACTATGGGTGATGGACCGCCATTCCTGTGTCTGTGCAGAGACATGTGGAGCATTGGATGGTGTTGGACGGTGTCAACTTTTTGCATAAAGAGTGAACAGCGGATTTTGATCATGGTTGAACTGAAACTTGCGTTGACAACCGATATTGATTGTATGTAATCATCAACTTTAAGGTAGTGGCTAATACAGAGTACCACCCCATCCGTTACTTTTACAGGATATATTTGGTATATACACTAGTTTAGTTGGTATATAGACTAGTTAACGCTTTTTAGCAGCTGGGGGCTGCTGCTGCTGGGGGTCGGCTATTTTGTGATTGTTATCAATGGGAACCAAGCGTTTTGCTCGCTGCTTTTGCGTTGCTGAGCGCCACGCTTAAGCTTCTGCCGTAAGTGCCTCACATTTTTAGCGGAGCGCCCTGGACACCCCGAATTAAAAAAATGGCAACTCTATGGCCAGTGTCATTGTAGGTTTTGGTATAGTTGTTCTATGGTCCCTTAGCAACAGTGAAAGGAGCAGCACCCTGCTCTGCTTTTTTCTAGGGTCCAAGCCTTGCGTTTTATAGCCTTAGTTTGGAGTCATTCTAGTTATTGTATCGGAAAGACTCTGATTCTGCCTGGTATCAGACTAATATCCAATACCCAGTCCTAATACATGTTTTACAGCTTTTACAGATAAGTCTAGCTGTGTTATTTTTTCATTGTTGTTAACCAACCAACACTGAATTAAGTGTTGCCGTGGGTCGCCATGGGTACACAACTGCCTTGATGTTTATGACCATCACATGGCTTCTTGATTTTTACAGTGCTTGTGTGTTTTCATGTAACGTTTTCTTTAGTGATGTTGCACATGATCGGAAGTGTGACTGCGTCTTATTTTGGTTGCGTAAGACTGGATTAAGCTACGTCAAGTGCCATGTCCTCGCAGAGATTAGGTTCATAGAGGACGGGACCTTGTATTTTAGTGGCTGTCACAAAAGTTCAATGTTGTTTCAATGTAAACATTTCAGTTTCAGTTAAGCTCCTTTATTTAAATAGTCTACCTGAAGAGCATGTATTCTCTATTTATTCTATTAAATCCACGCAAAGTCCTGTACCAGACGTCTGTTAAAATTGTCTTGCGATGCAAATATCTACTCAAGCCACTCCAACTTGTGAGAACACTGAAGTGTAAGAAAGACAACTGAAGATTTTATACACAAGCAATGGTCAGCATTGCAACGACGGCGCCTGTGTTTGTAACCTGATGTGGTTCTAAAGGTTGTTTTTAAAAAAAAAAAAAAAAAATAAGAAGCCCATTCTATTCTATTGTGTTCTACTGTAGGTTCTGGATATCGGCGACAGTCTCACCATCCCAGATGAGTTCACCGAGGAGGAGAAGACCACCGGCATTTGGTGGAAACAGCTGTCGGCAGGGGCCATGGCCGGGGCCGTGTCCCGCACGGGGACTGCCCCCCTGGACAGGATGAAGGTCTTCATGCAGGTGGGTGGAACCTCCGTGGCCGTGAGGTCCGGTTTCCTTCAGCATACAATCATACAGTATCATGTATAGGGCTGATTGCGGATTCGATTGTGAACGATTAAAATGGCTCCACGATCTGCCTGACTATTGAAAACCTAACAAGCGTAAACAAGCGTAACATAAGTAACATCAGACTGAGACTATTTGGATTCGCCAATACTTGTGTTGTAGTTTCATACCTGCATGCCCACAAAAACCACTCCCTTAAAACAAACAAATTATGTTAACCCATTATGATCTCAGCTGAAACTCTTGTTATATGCAAGTTACGTGTAATAATTTCCATTTTGAATACAGGTGCATTCTTCCAAAAGCAACAAGATCAGCCTTGTCGGAGGTTTCAAGCAAATGCTCAAAGAAGGGGGCGCGGCTTCCCTGTGGAGAGGAAATGGTATCAATGTTCTCAAGATCGCCCCAGAGACGGCCATTAAGTTCATGGCGTATGAACAAGTAAGACAGGTTTTGTTTACATTTCATCTTCCCCAAACGATTCCAATACAATAAAGGGCTTCCAATTCAGGAGTGAAATCACATTTAGTTAACGTTTTTTGTTTTGCATTGGGGTCAAACCCGGTTCAATGGACAGGGCAGTTATTAATGAATGTGTTATCACATTTATAATCACTGTTCTATAATCACTGTTGTGTCACATGAAATGGACTCAGAGTCCCTCCTAGTTTGCTTAACTGCAAGATGGCACAATGACACAGCTTTAAGCTGGCCTCGTGAGACCATCCAGATATTCAAGTCTGCGTTTCACAATGAACATCAGTCTGGCCTTGGCTGGGCAGCAATTGATTTCCAAATATGGGTGCGGCCTTACGTTGTTCAAAAAACTCCAGCCAATCAGATTGAATAACTAAATGAAACTCTTGCTCTTTTCTTGACGAATCCGGTTGAAAGTAAAGCAAAAAACAAAAGCCTTCCGTGCAGATTTGTTAATTTCTTTTACATCGTTACATCGTCTATTTCGGATAAAACTGTTTTGATTGCTCCGTAGATTGCTACACTTTCCTTGGGCGCCGCCATTGTTTTCTTTAATCCGGCAGAGTGCTGCGCTCCTTGGTCCGATAAGTAATTTTTCCAACGGGATCAAGGCCAGACCAGAAAGAGAATGTGAACTCCCCAGATCAGGGTGGTCTCACGAGGCTAGCTTCAACCTTCTTCTGGGGTATAAACATTCCATTCCTTCTGATAATTGAATCTATAGCAACATTGTACCTATTGTTCCACTCTGACAGTATAAGAAGCTATTGTCCAACGATAGAGGGAAGGTTCGGACCCATGAAAGGTTCATTGCTGGATCCCTGGCAGGAGCCACGGCCCAGACCGCCATCTACCCCATGGAGGTGAGTCCAGGCCTGGGGAAAGCTCATGCAGCTTGTATTCAGCTTGTATTCAGCTTGTATTTAGCTTGTATTTCATAGAGAAATAAGGTGAGAAGCACACAGTACAGACAGACTTTGTCCCCCATGGAAGTCAGGAAAGGGAAGGGGGGGGCTTTGTAGGTGTGTTTGCATTGTGGGTGTGCATGGGTGGGGACATGTTCCATTATTTTTAGCTCGCTGAACTGTTGGAACTGTGGTTTGGTTTGGTAACATACAGAAGCATGCTGTGTTACTCAAGATATACAAGAAACCAGTAGCAATTAAATATATGATGCACCACATGTCCACCGAAAGCGTAATATTAATGTAATGTAACGTAATGTCAATATTTCCGAGGGTTTTCGTTCTGTACGTCACATAATCACCTTAAATAATCTAAATAAGGGTCTTTGGTCCATTTTGAGTCCCTATATCAAACTAGAAACAGCCTCCACAATAATCTTCACCATTCCAGGTGATGAAGACGAGGCTGACTCTGAGGAAGACCGGACAATATTCTGGAATGTTTGACTGTGCCAAGAAGATCCTCCAGAAAGAGGGAGTGAAGGCGTTCTACAAAGGCTACATCCCCAACATCCTGGGCATCATCCCATACGCTGGGATAGATCTGGCCGTGTATGAGGTGCAGAGCAGTCATAGCATGCTTTTCAGGTGCCATGCATTGCATTTACATTTAGCCACTTTATCCAACGCGACTTCCAAGTTGGGCATAGAAGAATCAAAAGAATTGTAAGCAATTACAATTTCAATCATCTGTTGAACCACAAACTTTTGTATCATGATATGACATCATACATAATATGATGCAAATTATACATACATACAAATTAATAAATAATGAAATGGCCCCATGTAGCTGTTACATGTCCACGTCCGACCTCTCGCTGACCATGTTGCCTGCTCTCCCCTTCTAACCGTTACTTGATCAGAGTTTGAAGAACGCCTGGCTGGCACACTACGCCAAAGACACAGCCAACCCTGGCATTCTGGTGCTTTTGGCCTGTGGAACCATCTCAAGCACCTGCGGCCAGCTGACCAGCTACCCTCTGGCTCTGATCCGAACACGGATGCAGGCGGCAGGTAAGGAACCCCATTATGAATCACAAGGCGCTCCACCTTGCTGTTGTTTCAGTCTGTTTCATTCTAACATGTAATTTGTATATGAAATCTCCCTAGTATAATATTTAAAACATGTATTAAATTAATTTAGAAGTCAGGGTCCACTGTTTTGTGAATAGTCTCCTTCCAATATTGCTGTTAACCAATGGACTTTTTATTTGATCATCGTATTGCCAATAGATTCATTACTTCTTGGTGTGGTATTAAAATGTAATTCAATTATGTTCAGACCAGCATATTATCATCTTCCTTTTGAACTTCCGCTTTCCTCAGCTTCTGTGGAAGGTGCCGAGCAAATGTCAATGAACCGGATGGTTAAGAAGATTGTGGAAAAGGAGGGCTTCTTTGGACTCTACCGCGGCATCCTGCCCAACTTCATGAAAGTCATACCAGCCGTCAGCATCAGTTACGTTGTGTACGAGTACATGAGGTCTGGTCTGGGCATTCAAAAGTAGTAGTAGTAGTAGTAGAACACTCACTGTGTCCCAGAAATGCTAGGGGGCGTGCCCTTTCCCCTTGTATTGCATTGAGGGAAATGGTGTTGTGTACACCATTTCCCACAATGCAATAACTAAATATTGTTTACCAGAAGGCAACCAAAGCCTGGATTCAGTTTGGACTGAACAGCGGAATCTATTGCAGAAGTCCCACATCTGTCCCATTTTTATAGCACTTTATGAGGAAGTTTCACATTCTTGCAGTGATGATATAAACCGGGTCCAGTTCCAGAAAGCTTACATGGTGTATGGCATTTCCTACTACATAACATGGTAAAGTGAAATACAAATTGTTTATGTTGTGGTGTAGGCATCTTTTGAACTGTATGTTGCATCCACCTTTTTACACCGGGCGGGTTAATAACTGAGGTGTTCACTTATCAGGATTAAATCTGAAAGAAAGAGGTGAATTTACCTGTACATAGCACTGTTGTACAGTTGTGTACTGTTTGAAACAAACCCATCCATCATCTGAGTTTGATCACCCGAGTGCCACTGGTTTTTGCACACTATGAAGAAGGTAAAAAATGTAAGGGATGTGTGCCTTATTTCTTTTTCTCAGATATGCAAACATATTCTACACCACCCCAATTGTAATGCCTTTCCTTGCCATTTTTTTTATTCGATGCTAGTGTTTCCATTAAAGGTATTTTAATACAAACATGTGTGGTGTTTATTTGGGACATATTTCTGAAAGAATCAGGTATCTGGCTGCCTTCAAATAAGCACAAAGTAAGGAGACACTTTTAGATCTGTATTGAGTCTCACAAATCAGACTCAAATTTAATATCTAAAGTCTGATGGCAGAGTTCGAGACGTTTTGCTATAACGACTGCTGGATCTGAGATTAGTCTTAACTATTTACCTAATCTCTTGGCATGCTTTTATTCATGTGGTCCCATCGCTTGATTGATTCAAAAGACAATCCGTTCTATCAAGTTTTTTATTCATCTTGGAAACATGAACTTAATCAGAATAGATAATGTCAATGCCCAATCAACAAATATTGATTGGACAGGACAATAAGTTGTTGCTACCCAGGAGCATCCCAAAAGTAACCAGTATCCATAGAACATAGAACAGGTTGTATGCGACTGCTCTGTATGTAGTACATCTAGTAGCCTAATGGCTCAGGATGTTATGTCACCTGCTTGTACACCTGAAGCCCTAAGAACAGATTATTCCTATTCAGACATTATGTAATCCCTACGTCAACCGTTCTGCTCTGAGCTCTCGCATCTCACAAACAGGCAAAGTGTGTCACAGAAGTGCAGTTCTGTAAAATTGATTTTTTTTTTGGCAGATCACTTGGTGGGTACAGTGGTACGGTCTATAGGAGCACAGAGAGACTGCATGTCAAATTGGTTATTTACAAGCCTCTCGTTTTGGACCATTTTACTCATGACCTGACACCAAAATTGCATTTCACTAGGCAATACGGGGACAACTGAAATACAAGGTTAATACCCAATGGTGGCATTTCTATAGGAGAAACTACCATGGGAAATGAGCAGTACTATAATTGCAATGCACCCTGTTGACAGTAACACAGGATCATTGAAGAATCGACTATTCCACACCCTTTAAGCACAAACTCACAATCGAATAATTGACTATTCCATCATTAACTGGGCCAGTGTTTGTTTTAACCAGTAAGATTAATTCAAATCATTCCTAAGTTATGATGTGGAAGTGGAAGAATCAGCACACTGCACATATTTCAGTATGAAAATGACAGACATCTGAGCAGATTGATCATGTCCTTACCCTTCGTAGTTATACATAATTTAAGTTAATTTATATATTGTTTTTATTCATGTGAAAAAATCCTCTTCTCCGGAAAGAGCCCATCCATTATGAGTGTGCCAACCAGGGAAATGACAGCCACTGTGGTCAACACGGCACGATGGGCTTTGAACCAGCTTGGGTAGGTGGGCAGGAGAGAGAGGTCATAGTGCAGGGAGATTCCAAGTCCCATGATAACTACTGTGGCTGCCGGGGTGATACTGTCACTAAGCAGCATGGCCACACAGGTTATCAGAGAGGGAACCATGCTATTGGACAGATTTATCCAGTCAGGCTTCGCGGGGCTGCTCTCAGGAAGTGTAAATCCCCAGCGAGCTCCACCCAGAAAGGAGATGATGGAGGCTCCGTAGGCTACCTGGATGTAGGCCAACTCCGGGAGGTAAGCCTCAGTCACAGCCATGAGCAGAGGAGGGGCCACGAAGGGAATGAGCCCAGCAAGCCCAAGGTAAAGGGCTGGCTTGGGGCCTTTCCACATGTGCTTCAAGTCATATCGCAGGAGGTCCAGCTCCCTGGGAGGTGGCTCTGGTTGCTGACGTTTTTTTAGCCTCACAGTGGAGTCGTGGAAAGACTGGGTCCGTTGGAACAGCAAAGTGCCTGTAAAACTGCCAACAGCCGGAGTGTGGCGTCTTGTTAGAGCAGTCCCCATCTGCTTGGAGCATGGCATTGTAGCCCAGCAGGACACCTGGGGTTTGGATAAACCATGATCTCCAGCACAAGCGCGACTAACAGCGGAGAGCCAGGAACTATATGGTGGACTTGCCCATCGCACCACCTAAAACAATATATTGAAATAGCATTAATAAAATATATAAGTAACAAAACCTAATGGAGGTTGTGCATGGATACAATAACCATTGTCAATTACCTATTACCCCAAGGTAATAGGCGGCAGGATAGTCTGGTGTTTGACTCCCTGCCGAAAGGTTCTAGGTTTAAGCCCCAATGAGTGTCTACCTGTAAGATGCCTCCTGCCCCTTAATGACATGTATCCAATTATAAGACACTTTAGATAAAAGCTTAATAACAAATGGTAAAAAAAAATACCCAAGAAAACAATTATGTGTATTATATAATCATTGCTCTAGAATACATTGTCATTGGCTCTCCAAAGCACTACAACAAAGTCACTTATGTGGCCATTTACCTTCAGAGAAGTTGTTTTTCGGGATAGCACACGGAGCATCTGATGAAAGAGGTAAACAAGGGTCAGGTCTATCTACTTCTAGATTCACTATTCGGCTTACAAATTGCGACTAGCACAGGGGGCTAACTCGCTTACAAGCCTTCCCTACGACTTCAGGGAACGCTAACTGTACACGTGTGTACGCTATTCAAAAATCGTAATTCATTGGAGGTGAGCTACAGTGTTTTTATATTTGCTCAAACTAAGGGCGACCATTGCGTGGGGACGTACAGTCTCAGGCAGACACTGTCACGACAACACAACGCAGTAACATTCACGAATAGCGTACACTTTGTAAACTAGTACGTGCTTACCTTGGTTTCAACTTAAACAGATGACATTGTGTTCCGTTCTTGAACGGTTAAACGGTACGCCCCCTGAAATATGTACCGGGTACGCGTTTTATTTCTTCCGTGGCTGCCCGATGGCTGCCATACCAGTAACATTAGTTCCGCAAGCATGTTCTTACCATAATAATGTAGAATAAGAAGTAAGGAACAGACCTAGAATAAATACAAAAATAATATATAAATGTAGGCATATTATTTATGTTATTATGAAATAATGTTGTATATTGTAAAACATTAAACCAACCTTCGGATTATGCAATGGTAATGTGAGTTTCTTCTTCTCCTTAATACTGTGTTTCTGTCTAGGTAAAGTAGGCTATTTTATCTAAACAATAAACAATTTTATCGGGTCTGTATTTTCCTAGGCTAACAGACTTAATTTACCAGGTTGACTTATTTATTTTCCCTTTCGAGGTAACTCTTTAAAACCTTTAGAATTCCTTTTCAAGGTAAATGACCCTTCAAGTTTAACCTTCACAGGAGAAACACAATCAAGATTCACCATTCAACTCAAACATCAATACAGTACAACATTGGCAATTTAACTCCTTAAATGCAATGTGTC
>OMNO01055568.1:0-11083 GCA_900303215.1 Trachyrincus scabrus
CTCTTGTTCTTAAAGCTTTCTATTTGTTGTTTAGCAAGGTGTGCATGTCCGTCTGTATGGCCTGCTCCAGTCATTGGTGTGTTTCTTACCTGGTAGCTGTGTGGAGTGTGATTACCATACCTCCTCTTGACTCAGCCACCAGTTCATGGCTGAGCTTCTGTACCGTCTGTCTGGTCAGCCTCTTCATGGCTTCCCTAGCAATCAGTTCTTGGTGTGTGTGTGTGTGTTTCAAACAATTTCCATTTTGACCTCGGTTGAGAGAGCACTCAGTGCTTGGCTGGAAGCTGGGCTGGTCATGTGTTGACCATGCAGAAAGCGCTTCTTAGTCCAATGTTTTTTAAAGAATAGGACAATACTGAAGTTGGATAAAATGCTTTTACTGCATAGAATATACTATAGATGCGGCATGGGTTAGGCTGATTAGTAATAAGCGCAAAGGTTTTCCCAGAAGTATGTCATGTCATCCCAGTCACAGTAGCGGTGTAGATATATGAAGCTGTTTGGTTCCATGCCAGACTACGTCCCCAGTGCACCACATTGGCAGCACTCCCGTACCAATACACCACTGCTGGCTCACTGCTGGTGTAGGGAGCGAGGGCCACGTAACACCAACCCGGCTGCATCAGCCTGGAGGAGGAGGAGGGGGGGTGGGGTCTTTCCTTATTAGCCTCGTCTGCTCCTCTCCTCTCTGTTTTACCTGCATATTTCTTCCTCCCTCTTTTCCCATGTTTTTTTCCCATGCTATTCCTGCTTCCTCTTGTCCCTCGTTCCATTTCTCTCTTTTGTCTCACCTCCACTCTCTTGTCCCCTGTGGCTCACCGAGGTAGCCGTCTAGAGCAGCTGTGGGGGGCAGATGGGGCCCAGAGGTAGTTGAGGTAGTTAGCATGGGGCTCCTATCCAGAGGCCTCTCTACCGGAGGCCTTTCTCTAGTGTGCACGCATTCAACACCTGGCACAATGTGTACTCAAACATTATCATCTGCTGTCGTGCATGGAAAAACTACAGGGGTGTAGTATGGCTACCAGGCCGTCGCCAGCGCGTGTCTGCATCGGTAATGACCTCTCAGCGCCGTCCGTCGGTAATAACACCACAGAGGAACACCCATGGAGCCTAGGAAGTCCTACTCCCTACTGCAGTTCACTGACCAACCACAGTAGGCCCTGGGGCAGGATCTCAGTCTTATTTGATATTATGTTCTGTCAATGGGAAACTCTTGTGATGATACACTTTGTTATGACCCTATTGGCTGTCTAGCAGGAAGGCGGAACGTAAACATAACGCAGTACACATGGTAGCTGACAAATGGTGTGTGAAGTGTGTGTTGTTGGTGGCTGGTTTAAGCAGCCTCACCTGGTCGGAGTTAGACTGATTAGACTCTGGGGCTGGGTGAGGCTGCACACCTGTGGGGCATTGGCCAATCAGGCCCACAGGTTAAACCAGCAAACACACTCGGGAGGAGCTCTAGCATGTACCACCTGCTCTGTTGTTCAGACTACCTCAACCTTTACAATAAACCGGTTTAATCACCTGCCTGTGTCCTGCTGTGGGAGAAGCCCTGGGAAGCCATAGTAGATGGCATGTGGCAGGGGGAAACTGCCACATGGTGATATACAAACGTGTTTTGTGAGTGATACGTGTGTACATATCACATATCACTATGTGTTGACTATTTACAAACTATTTATAATGCAGACAAGGGGGAAGGGAAAGGAGCAAGGTGCTGCCAAACTTAATATAACAAAACAACCTGAAGTTAAGGAGAAATGAACATGAAGACAAAGCCTTAATACTGTAACACAAATACAGGTGGTGGCACACACCTCTAACCTAATGTCTTCAACAGAGAAAACATGATGCACATGTGCAAAGGGTACCCCACTTACCTGGCCCTTTCCCTATAAGGGAGACCATAAAGGGACAATATCAAAGTTGAGTATACCAATGGCAGCGATCAGTCTCAATCTGTCAAAAGCAGGAAAGCACACATCTATATAGGCTGCAGTGGGATGTGATTGCCACCAATCACATTGGTGGCAATCTGGGATCTATATCTGCATACTCCTCACTTGGGCCAATTATGTGGGCATCCGTGGACAAAATCTGCTTATCCTGGATTCTATGGTGAGATATTTAAAATGATGACAAACACAAAATGCAATACAAGTGCATGCATAAAGCAGTGCACGTAAACAAACAACCATGGATATCTGCACAGAAATGCAGTAGATATGCATACCATCACACACTCGTTGTTTTCTCCCTTTCAGCTGGGGGAGGGGCAACGTCAGCTGTCATTATTCAGTATGCCTCTTTGCACAGAGAACAAATTCAATGTCTCAGGAAATTAAAACGTGACTCATTTGCAAAAGCATGCACATGTTCACTTATTCTAAGATTACTTTATATTTGCAATTCGGGGTGCATACGCACATGCACATGGACTCACATCTGGAACATGTTCACAACCATCACATGTGTTTGTGTAAAAATATTCCAGTATAAAATGGCTGGAAATGGCTCTGATCCATCAATGCTAGTGCACCTGTACTAAAGGAAAAATGTAAGTGCCAGAGATGGAAAAACAAGCCCTCAATTTTCAATAAAACATGCTTTAACTTATATATATTATTTATTTATTGCTGAATTGCTTGAACAGTTTTATTTTTGAACCGTTTAACTAAATGGACACAAAAGTAGAATAGTGGCAGAACTGGAAACTACAAAATAACAAAGCTCAAAACTCATTTAACAAAACTCATTTAACTTTGACTTAGACAAGAAGCGATGACGTGCATGTCGTGTATCAAGGGAATATAGTTGGGGGTCTTAGAGTTCCGCTGTTTCCAAGATTCTTCAACTTCTGGAATGAAACACACGGTTAAATAGGAATGGCGTAGGTGTCTTAATGTTGTTTTCAAACGTTTCTCTTCAGGTACTTGCTGAAGAAGGTCATGGTCAGATCACCACAGAGGTTGCGGCGGTCCAGGGGTTTTACTATGCAGAGGACTACCATCAGCAGTACCTCCATAAAAACCCCAGCGGGTACTGCAGCCTGGGGGGCACTGGAGTCTCCTGCCCAATAGGAATCAAGAGATGAACACCATCTGAGTACCTACCACTAGAGTAACTTTGGTTAACCTTGATTCAATTTGTTTGAGATGCACAATGATTCTTGTGTGAATCTAAAGTGAATTAGCTTCAGTCTACACACACACATGCTTTAAATGAATCTTTCCATGGTATTTCTGCAGGGTATTTCTGTAATTCTGTAAATAAAGTAACGCTTGCCTGATGACGAAAATGAATGAACGACTCTTTTTAGTATTTCCTATGTACCGCGTGCTAATGAATCCCCGACTTTTCCCACGCATACTGCCCTTTTAATGTAAACTTCTAGGCCATCATGATGACTGGTAATGCATTGAAGAGAAGTTTTGTGGGGCGGGCAGCACTAGATGAAGCACTAGCGTGATTAAGTGGCTTAAACTGACCTAAACGTAACTTTGATTATTTTACTACTCGAATGGGCCACCATTTCCGTTAGGAAGAATATAACTCATATTAGATATATTATCCTATAAAGAGTCGAAGTTCTTGTTCAAAATCATTCTTGTCCAGATTCTACGATCCATCAACCACGAGCACGACTTCCTCCTTTGATTACAATTAAATGTATTAATACAAATAAAGGGGTGCGATTAACATCAATAAATGATGGGGAGCAAATAAACACAAACAAAAACAAACCATAAAAATAAGCACTTCATAAGTGGCAATGAGATATTGTTATACCATGGTAGGATAGAAGTCTGTCTAAGGAGAACAACCATGCTTTCAAATTCATTACAGTACAGTATTTGTCGCTGAACTCTGTTACATGTGTATGTATGTGTGTGGTATGATTCATGAGGTACATTTGTGGTCAACAACATATGTTGGTGGAAGATCTGATAATTAAAAAAATTATAAAATGCCATCCAATGGTAGTTTTATTAGGCTACATGGCTTTGACCTGCATTAACCAACTAGTTGAAAGACCATGCAGTGGGGGTTATAGGTCTGCTCTTCGAAGGGTTTCAATGTAAATAAATAATAAATAGGCCTACAACTAATAGGCTAATAATGAAGGCAATGTTTCCTGGGTTGAATTGGGCCTCCAATAAGTTTGGTAAGCTTAATATAGGCTATGCCTAGTCATTTAACAATTATCATGGACATATTTTCGAATTTGATGCTAAACTATAGGCTAGTTCATATTTCAGGTTATAGGCCTATGTGTTGTGTGCATTTACATATTCGGTCTACTTTGTAATTACAATTAGCTATTTATAGACTTAAACCTTTAGCCTATTAATCTACAATGATGTTTGAGTTGTCAACGACATGACTAAAGAAGTGCTGCTCACCGTTTGCGTCAGCAGAGTGTTTATAGTAACGGTGGCGACCGACGGACATTCAACCGTCCTGGACTCATAGCGACCTGAGAATAAAACATGCAAGTACAAATTACCCGTTTTCTCAAGCTTAGACTTCCTTATTTAACAAGTTAATATGATTTGTTTATTTATTCTCACAAAGTTCACTCATTGTGTAAGATCATTATTTTGAAAGAATTAATATATAATAGTTAACAGCGTGATTCTTTTGGCTTTTAAACAACTTTTCGTAGGGTTTGTAGGTATACAAATTAATCCGAATGGAAATATAACTATGGAAATATCGACAATTTATATTCCCAATGACCTCACTGCGAACTCTGTACTAATTTTTTCAGATGAAACTCTGGAAACAGTGCATCAGAATACCTGCGCCGTGATACAAATGGAGAAAAGTCGTCACAATCAGCGTAACGACCGAGGAACGTCCTCAGACGGTCACCAGACAGTTAAGCATTCCAATTTTAATCCATCTGCCGCATCAGCGATGGACAGGAGTGACCTGGAGTCTCCCTTTCCACCGTACATTGCAGTACAACAGGCTGGACAGCAGATGGCGTCACTGCAGGTAAATAGTAACTAGTTGACATTCATAAATTGCAGTTTTGTTTTTAAATTCATCCAAAATATTTCTAATTCATTCATAGCCTATGCTTAATTGAACTAATGGCAATATATCAAAAATAGTAGTGAAATGATATGCATATAGTTATATTTATTTATGTATTTACATATTCCATATGTATGTTGTCAGGTTGGGCAGCAGGTGTTGTTTGAGCAGCAGATCCAGAGAGTTTTACATGAACAGAGCCGGCTGCTCACACTGCTGGGACCAGGTACACTCCTGCTACCAGACTACTGTGTGTGTGGGGTCTACTGTGTGTTCCTTTATGGTGTGTGGGGACTACTGTGTGTTCCTTTATGGAAAACGTCATGAGGTCAAGGAAAGATGTGAAGGAGAATTTATAAGGACTTAGGAAAAGACAACCACGGTGTTAAGAGAATCCGACTGCACATTAGGCTACGTCATTATGCGACGGTGGGTGTTATCGACGTGGGTCTGCCATGGTGGTGAAACTACAATGTTCTGAAAATTGACTACTAAAAGCTTTTTTATCTTAGATTATTACTGTGTTGGTTCATACAGGCTTTATAAACGTGGACAACCCAGTGAAAAATATTACTTCATTACCAAGGTTGGAATTGAAATTTAAAAAAGGAATATAGGCTACCAGTCACAAAAGTTAAATAAAATGGTTGTCTCATTGAGAATGGTAGCTCACGCTCACCCTCCTGTCCACTCATATTTATCGACATGAATCCCAATTAGTATTATTGTTTACATGATCTGCGTCCCTTGTCGGTCATGTTGATCATTTGTTTTCATGAACAGCCAAATGGTGCGTCGCTTAAAATTTTGCTGCCGCAAAGAATTATGGGACAGCATTATCTCCTTTCCTTTCGTAAGGGATGGTCCAGTGTACCCTATGCTAAAGGAGATAAGATAGGAAGCATTGAAGCACATTTCCTTCGCATTTAGAGAATTCGGCCATCTCTTATCATGGCTGCCATTTAGATACTTCCGGGTCATTCACTCAGTTAGGAAGCAAAAGAGACTATTCGACCGCAACCCAAGTTTGCTCTGTCACTCTTTTCTTTACATTCTTTCAATTATTCACTGTGGCGGTGGATCAAGGTGAAAGCCCAGCTTCAGCCTTCTATCTCGCCAAACAGTTCACTGCTGGACACCAGCCACTAACTGTAAACAATGAAATGACCAAATGTTAGATAGAAGTTGGTTATCTAATGGCTAGTCCTGAAGATAATTTTGGATCTAGACAATTAGGTACTAAGCTGTTATTGCCACAAACCTGGTTATATTTAGCAAAGCAATTAAACGTTCCTTTGATACACAACAATAATGAGGTTACTTTTTTTTTTATCGGTATCACAATCGATTATCTATCTATTTTATCTATTGTATAGCTTTAATGTTAAAACTTCACAATTCTGAGAGTACAAACAGGTTGAAGGAAATCTTAATGAAACAACCCCAGGGTGTTGAAGTATTGCTAGTATAACTTTGATTCCTGAACTAAGCGGTAGCCACACCTGAAGCAGATTTTAGAAGGAACTCTGTGAACGCATTCATGCGTTTAAAAACAACTCACTCATTATATAGGTAATCTATATCGCTAAAACAATCTGGCTCATTATATAGGTAGCCTATATCACTAAAACAATCTGGCTCTCACAATATTTACATGTTTTTTTATCGAACAATACCATACTATAAATTACATTTCATACATATTATTATGCAACAACAGTATCAGAAAATGCCTGAACGTGAAAAAAAAAAAAAAGAATGGGGGAAATAATGTTGATTAGAATATTCTATGGAATAATTATATTACATATTATTATTATAATTATAATATATTATTATAATTATAATAATATATTATAATTGGGACTTGGGACTGATTGTGTTGAGACTGTGTTGGTACTGACTGTGTTTTAATGGATGTTTACTAGTAGTACTGAAACAAACAAAAGAATACCCTCACTTTTGCACCAGCGGCACATTCACAATACGCCCTCCAGAGTTTGTGGTGGTTCTTGTGCTGTTGTCAAAGTTGGGCATACTCTTCAGTAGTGCGGCCGGACAGAAGGCTTCCAGATAGGCGTCCCTAAAGCCAGAGCAGCAGAAGCAGTAGAGCAGAGGGTCCAACAGACAGTCCATGTAGGACAGGACCATGAGGCCGTCGTAGACCTGCACCACCACGACCTCCGCCTCCTGCAACTTCAGCAGCCGCATGGCCAGCAACACCGCCCTGGCCACGGTGCTGGGCAGGAAGCAGATGGAGAAAACGAGGACCACGGACGTGACCAGGAACACCGCCCTCCTCAGCTTGGTCTTGTCCCCCACTGTCTTCTTCCTCAGCCGGTGGACGATGCGCACGGTGCAGTAGACCAGGATGATGAAGGGGATGACTATCTGGGTGAAGAAGACTACCTTCAAAGTAAAGGGAAAATGTTTTACCTCAGAGACAACTGCATCAAAGGAAGTAAACGTCTATTGCACAAATGGTTGTAGTGTATGAAAAAGGTGTTTGGAATATTTCCTGGATTGACCTTCTCACTCTTGATAATGGGCTTGATAATGATTAATTTGTTTAAAGGTCTATGGTAGGTTGATCATTTCTGGAGTCCTTTGAGCTCAGCGGAAACGAGAGGAGAAGTTCTAAAACCAAAAGGATATGAATTGCGCTACCTCTCGGAATTTGTCTGTGATGACGCTGTTGGTGTCCCCATCGGTGCGCCCAAGGCTGTTGCAGCATTCGAAGGTCTCCATCATGGTGGGGATGGTGAGCGGCAGGAGGAGGAACCAAATGAGCAGCGAGATCAAAGGTGACTTGCGGAGGAACTTGACGCAGTTCCTCTTGCCCAGGTGCACCACGTTGAAGTAACGGTCGATGGACAGCGTGGTGAGGAAGGCGATGCTCGCCCCACGGTTGAGGAAGAGCATAAAGAGCATGGCCTTGCAGAGGCTCTTGTTCTTGCTGCGCCGGAGGCCGTGCTGGTAGCTGTAGGCCTTGGCTGGCAGGCACACCATCAGCAGGAAGTCAGCCACCACAATGTTGAAGAGGAACACGCTGTTGGTCTTCCAGAACTTGAACCTTGATAAAGGTTATACAGAAGTGTATTAGAGCAGGGCTTCTAAACCTTTTCAGGCCACAATCCCCCAAAAATGTAACTTGCGAAAGTTGGAACTCGCGAAAACATTTCTAACTTTCAAAATATCTTCGTAATATCAGATAAATTGATGCTATGTGCCCAATCATGCTCCGTCAAAATAAGGGAAGTTCATTAATTGTTTCTTGAGTGTGGTTGGTCTACTCTGTTAGCAATAGCCCTGGACCTAGATCTGAGATAGCAGCATGCCAGCCTTATTTTGACTATTATGTTTTCTGAAATTACCTTGCTTACAAATATGTACTGCATACAGTAAATCCCCAGTATGGAAGACACACCATGATTTCATGCCAAGGTGGGACTATGCGATTGGTACATGATACTACTGGAAAAACAAAGAGTAGGTCTGTCTTGTATTATTTGTGTGTGCTCGTTTATTAAGGTGTGTGTGTGTGTTTGTGTGCTGCTGGAACATTCCTATGTTTTCATATATGTGTGAGTGGTTGTGCTATAGTATTTACGATGATGATGATGAAGAAGATGGTCATAGTGTGGTCAGAGGTGTCAGTTACCTGAAAAGGAAGATGTAGAGAACCGAGAGGTTGAGAGGCAGGCCAAACACAAACTCCCCAATCATGAACCAGGATAGGACGTGGTAGGTGTCGGTGTTGGTGGTGTTGCAGTCGTCCAGTGGAGTGGAGTTCAAGGGAGGAACTCCACCGAGACCAGAGTTGTTCATTTCAAAATAAGACTTCAACCAATACAAGAAAAACACTAGAGTTCAACACCCCTTCAGAGCACCGTCTCGTACTGGCTCCTCTGCTGGGACGTGTAAAATTCAACACCACCCCAACTTCTCTCTCGCTCTCTCTCTCGCTCTCCAAGGGACCCACGCTGCCTCTGGCTCGGTCAAGACTTTCTCTTGGCAGGATCAGAAACATCCCACGGAAAACATTCTCAAATCATTCTTTAATGATGATGTAGGATCTCAACTGCTCTCTCCTAGTCTTATCCCACTGTGTTGTGTGTTGGCCAGTGGTGTGGCTGCCGGTTCGGAGGAGAAGAGATTATAAATTGTCTAGAGGTGTGGTTTAAAAGAGGAAGGCTGATCTGTGCGCGGAGCAGCTAAACACGAAGAATGTTTGTCTCCGGTTTCCATCTACAGAAGAAGAGAAAAATACCTCAGCACTCAGGATGCTACATGCCCGGTGATGACGTAGAGTACAACAGATAACACAACAGCATAGATTATCAAAACAGTGGGGTTAAAACAGATAACAGCATGCTGTTATCTGACAGTATTCTACAGAAGTCTGAATAACATCAAGCTATTTTCAGGAAGGAAACATCAACCTGGAAAAAGGTGCACTGTCTACCAGAATCCTGGTGCTTGTACAGGTCTTAGAGTAGAATAGATTACAATCAGAGTAGAGTAGATTACAATCAGAGTAGAGTGGATTACAATTAAAGTAGAGAAGATTACAATCAGAGTAGATTAGAGTAGAGTAGATTACAATCAAAGCAGAGTAGATTAGAGTAGAGTAGATTACAATCAAAGCAGAGTAGATTACAATCAAAGTAGATTACAATGTAGACAGGAGGACATTGTCCTGTAAATGACTCTATCCATGTATTCCTGGTCATAGGGATAAACAACTGAACCTGAAAATAAAAAATACAAAAACACATGGTAGAAATGTATTATTAGAATTATTTCTAAAAAAGAAAACCTTACCTTTTTTATGAATCCTCTCCACATGGGCCTTCACATTCACCCTTAGTTTCTGTATCTTTTATGGACCATTCAAAAGCACATAACTGTAGAGCACAACACTGAGACTGGCTTGATGTTTAACCTGACAGTCATATTGGTGGAAATATAAACTCTCTAGTTAGGACAAACGTGTACTGGCTGCCCACACATATTGCATAATGTTCCAGCTCAGAAGGGCTTTGTAATACTATATGTGTAAATATGTTTGTGTGCTTTGGTTGAATCACAACCCGCAATCCATTCAACATTACTTTTTAAATCAGGAATCATTGACGGTAGGGCGGTAGGTTATTAATTATTACATGGAATGAACTAGTCACGCTGCACATCCCTTTTCTTTCACTTTCATTGTATAATTTTAATCAATACAATAATAAACAAGGAGACATGAGGTGTTTCGGTCCATATCAACAAATGTAGAAAACAAAATGAATAGTAAAACAGTATCAGTATCAGACTACCAGTAAGTAGGCCTGTTTATAATATCCTCAACACTTCCAAGCATACATAAGATGCTTTTAAAACAGGTCCACATCCATAAATGCAAGATGAACACCGTTAGTAAAACAGTAGCCATCAGGCTAACAATAAATAGGCCTGTTCATATCAAAAACTCAAAGCAAACATAAGGTGCAGAAGGTCCATATCAATATTTGTAATTGATAAAGGTTAACAGTAAAACAATATCCAAACTAATAAGTAGGCATGTTTGAATAATCATAAAACAGATCTAATCTTTGCATTTGCACTAAGAATCTGATTTATTTATTAATTTATTTTTGCCGGACTTGCGCGTATGTGGCCCGCGGGCCGCTAGTTGAATAGACCTGCCCTACACACTCACCAGGCTTCTGTTACCACCATTGATGACTTGGCTGTTGCATTTCAGCTTGTTTAACTTAGAGGCACTTAGTACAACGTTGCTTGACAACAGTAACTACAAATACACATGTAACACTGTCTCTAAACTCTGCATAAATGCATTGGAGTATGGCATATTATCAACCGGTTGTTCTTCGGTCATCATGTTTAATGCCAAGTGTTTCTTACATCCCCATACGCTACACATGGAGATGGAATGTGTGATTGAAAGGTTATCCTCTCAATCTCTCGCTCTCTCCTCCCTCCTGAAGGACTGCTCCCCCCTCCCTCCCTCCCTCCATGGTCTGGCATG
>OMNO01055572.1:0-12038 GCA_900303215.1 Trachyrincus scabrus
AGTCTTACTCAGACCTCGAAGACTGGACCGGAACCACCACTCACTGAGAGTGACACGATGATGAGACCAGGTGGAGGTGAGACCCAGGTCCAGTTATTAGAGGCCGACACAGTTGAGACCCAGGTCCAGTTATTAGAGGCCGACACAGTTGAGACCCAGGTCCAGTTATTAGAGGCCGATACAGTTGAACAGCCACTGGACAGTGTTGGAGTCACACAAGACGATGGGAAGGAGACTAGGGTTGAGTCTAAAGGAAGGGACATGGACCGTCTTCCTAACCCTGGGTCCCTTGAAGCTCCACCTGAACGATGTAGTGATGTAGGAACGGTGGGAAGGATTGAGGAAGCTAATGATGGAAGAAGATATCTTTCATGCATGAAGAACAGAAGGGATCCTTTACTGATGGACATGCCGGAGGTAGATGATTCTTCACTAACATGTGAGTATTTCACTCAAACATGTGTAACAATATCAAAAAAACATCAGAAAAGTCAACAATTGCGTTATAATATTAATGGCTGCATATTTATTTGTATTTGTCACTTAATCATTTAGTCTGTAAAATGTCATACATTAATCAAAATCATAATCTTCTAATGTATATAATTATAATGTAAATCACATAGGCTAATTTAATGTTGATTGTTTTAGCACTGGGTTTTTAATGCAAATTTCTCTTTGAATGAAAGGGCATATATATATTAATGGGTCCAATGAAATGATCAAAAATGTGTTCCTCCTACTCACAAGTGCCGTCTGTCTAATGATTTCTATGACACATTGATGCTTGTGATAATTAGTTGGCATAGCTACGCATGGGCCCTAACCCGAGAAGTAGAGTAATGCTTTCCTCGTCCTTGCTAACCAGAACATGTCTCCTGTCACCTGTCCTTTTGGCTTCTAGCATCTCCACTCTCCCTGCAGTGCCTGCAGTGTCACATAATTTTCAACAACTACAAGTCCAAGGAGCGTCACCTGAGGTCGAGCCATCTGCTGGAGTACCAGCAGTGTGCTCTGAGGAACACCCTGTTTACCTGCTATGTATGTGACCACCACTTTACTAATTCCAGAGAGCTCATGACCCACCAGAAGGCTCACGTAGAAAAGAGACCATACAAATGCCCAATATGTGGACAAGCATTCTACAGGGTGTCAGAGCTCACTTGCCATAAGAAAACCCATTTTGGGGAGGACGGTTATGCCTGCCCAGCCTGTGGCAAGGCATGCAAAACGCTTACGTTACTGAAGTACCACCAGCGGAAGCACACAGGGGAGAAGCCTTATGCCTGTAAGGAATGTGGGAAGAGGTTTGGCTTTCCTAAGGACGTCAGGAAGCACATGGAGTCACACAGAGAAGAGGGAGAGGATGGAGCCAACCCAACTCCTAAAGCACAGCGCAAGAAAAGAAATAGTAACACAGGTAACTTTTATGTATTTTTATATTAATAGTTTTGCAGAAGTATGCTTTTTATATGGCAAAATGGAGAGGTGTTGCAAAAAAATGTCTTATTACATTTCCGCAAAGAAAAACCTAATGGATAAAGATGGATGGTGCTGTGATAAAACAGTTCCTCTCTCTTTTCTCTATAGGTGCAGCTACAATAAAATACCCTTGTTCTCTATGCAAGGCTACTTTTAAGACTACCAAAACAAGGTTATACCACATGAAAAAGAAGCACAAGTTGTTACTTGACACAGCCACTGATGCCCTCCCACCCAGGCATCAAGTGAAACAAGGTGGGCCTATTATAACGCCCATCTCAATTAGTCAATCAGCATTACTCCAAGTAGAGCCCATCGGACCTCTTCAACAAGTCAATGCTAACATTGACACAGAGCAAATTCGCAAACTTATAGAATCCTTGGAAAACGTCCAGAAAGTGAATCAGGTTGTGATCCTGGGGCAGGTTCCACCTCATACTCAAACACTGGGCCTGCAGGTACCAGGAACAGGAGAACCAATTTATTTAAATCCAACTCCCCCATCAATGGAACATTCCCAGACAGAGCATTCCAACTCTGTAGAAATGCACCATGAAAGGGACACGTGTAATTTCATGGATCAAACTATTATATTAGAACCTATAACGCCACCAAACGAAGGGTTAGAATATCCTTCATTTCAGGAACTGCTTTCCCAAAGACAGAGTGAGGTTGCTGACCTCAAACTAAATCCTGAGGAAACCGTTATATTGGAACTTAGTTCAGCCTTGTTACCAGTTGCAGACTTGGAAAAAACTGAGTCTAGTCCTCAACAGCAAGTGTCGTCATCATCATCACTAGTACTACCTACCACAGAACTGGAGAAGAGTATGGACGAGACTGTAAATTATCAAGGGGAAATCAACCCACCAGGTCAGCCTCTGGTGCCCACAGTTGAGCTGGATAAAACAACTGTACAGGCAGAGCAAGAGGATCTGCACAATGGCGCTCTTATCCCCAAAGACACATTAACACAATTTCCATATAATTCCCATAATAATCCTGAAGGAGATGTCGATTCACAGATACAAAAGGAAAGCATTGATGAGGCCCATCCTGTGGTAGAGAGCATGCCAGTAGAGGAGACACAAGGAAAGGAGGAAAACCCTGAGCAGCTGTTGATTGTAGAGAACCCTTCTTCACAAGAACAGGTCCAGAACCCTTCTTCACAAGAACAGGTACAGTTACAATTGGAGACCAAGCAAGTGGAAAGTACTTTAGACTCGGCTGTAAATGTAATGTCGGCTCAAGAATTGGTTAAGGTGCGAAAACGAAGACCAGCCAGGACCTTTGTGTATGAAGAGTATATATATCAACAAATGGGGTCAACACGAAAGAGACATTTACATACTGGGGAGACGTCTGCCAAACGGCAACCAACAAAGAAAAGCCACCATGTGATAGAATTTGGTCCAAAAAACAAAGAGAAGAAAAATCCAAAACAGAGAAAGCGATCACAGTCAGAAGTAGTAACTGGAAGCAAAATGTATTTCACAAATATGTCTGAGAAACCGGTAACTCCAAAAAAGAAGGGAAGAAAATCCAAAAAAGACAAAGAAGTACATTTATATTCTGCAGAAAATGCATTGGCTGCTTCTGTTGACACCCAAGATCCGCAAAGTAAAGAGAACAAGACCAACAAATTGAAGAAGAGAAAGGATGTGGGTGCGGGCAAAGTAAGCAAAGAACGAGATGATTCACCCGCACTCAAAAAGAAGAAGATCAAGAAAGTTCCTTCCACCAAATTAATTGATTTGAACATTAAGGAAAGATGTCAAAAAGTTAGAAAGGAGAAAGACCCGAACACCCAGAACACAGAAATATACATGGGATCTATGAATGTACCAGTTCAAGAAATAATACCAGACCCTTTTCTTTTACTGAAGGGTCATAAACAACCCCTACTGAAAGTTTACAAATTGGACCCTTCTAAGGCAGCAGGGCAGACGCGGGAGTCAACTCAGAGTCAGGAGGCAAATGATGGTCCAAATATGCTCTCAACTGTAGTCAGGAAAAGGGCTGGCAGACCTAAAAAGAACCAGAAAGCATATTCACTGCTGTCCTCTTTGGTGGTGAACGATCCATCACCCAAGGCACCGCACATGCTGAAGACCACCAGAAAACGCAGGTCCTCTTTGAGAATTGAGACTGAGGGTGTGATAACAGCATGTCACTCCAAGCGGGCTTTAGAATGTAAAGACTGTGGAGAGAAGTTTAACAGTGTCTCCTCGCTTCAGGAACACAAGACAAGCATGCACATTGTGGAGAGCCCGGGCCTCACGTTCACAAATGGCAACTTATTTGAGGGTGTTTCCAGTTTAGTTTACCAACCTACAAAGAAGGCCAACGGAGTTATTGGGGCAGTCAACACTCCCTCATATTGGGATACAGACGCTGCGACGAGAGAGGTGGCATTGGAAGACAAAGGGTGCAGTGTGTCTTTCCCAGCCCTGAATCCATCACCTTCTTTGCCTGTTACTGACGCAGTTGAAGCTAGTGGGTCTGAAGATAAGATTGGACATACATCTGTTGCAGACAGATTGGATGTAGCTAAGCAGCATACAGAACAATTAAGTGGCACCCCTCTAGGCATACTCTCATCTGGCTGTAATTCTGAAACAACGAAAACGCTTCAGTCGAATAATATCGAGTCCCCTTCATGTATGTCTATAGCACTTGTTAATGGGTCTTCTCCGACGAAGGGCCCTGGGGCAGAAGGGTCTTTAGCATCAGATCTGGGGAACCCAACATGTCAGACCAGTGAAGATGATGCCCTTAAACGTCCTTCGCATCATGACTCTGGAACTGAAATGAAGTTTACCGCAGAGGAAGATGTGAAAGATGACGTACTTCTCAATGTAGATGTAGTCACTATTGGGGAGCAGAATGAGATGGATCAACCAGACCTAACCCTAACCCACAACCAGGGTTCCCAACATGATCTTATTGGAGATAGTAATCGGGAAGGTGCCAACCGTGATGTATCCAGTATTCAGATTAACAATGAAAAGGCAACTGAAGTAACTTTTCGGAGTTCTTCCTCCTCCACACATTCACTTGACTTCAAGAAAGAGCAGGTGGAGACTGTGGTACAGAAGAGAGAGGACTCTGTAGTGAGGGTAGTTGGAAGAGTGAGTGGTAAGAGGGGGAGAGGAAGCGGAAGAAGTCTTAAAAGGGGTATGATCTCAAGGAGAAATTCAGATGGAGACAATTTCAGCGGAAGAAAAGCAGATAAAGAACCAGACGAATGTCAGATTGTTTTCCAAAAATGTCCACTTACTACTGATTCTGAATTAAACAAGGAAAACAACACGTCCTCTGTCCAGCATTGTCACTCCACACCTCAGAGTCCACAACTGGAGGATAACCCAGATATGCTCCCTGCTACATGTGTGCCTTCTGTGCGTTCTTCATTGGTCGATAAATGGTCTGAATCAGGAGTAGAGGAACAATACAGAGAGACCGATCAGTCTGCTGTTGTCATACCTGAGAGGATAGTCACTTCCAGGCTGATGGAGACTGCTGACAAGGAGCAATGCCATTTATCGGTAGTTATCATTCAAACATTGCCAGATCAACTTTTTTAATTTCACCAGCTTTAGTGGCACATTGTATCTTACCGTTGAATACTTGTATTGTCTTTCTTTCCATTCAGTGTGTTCCTGGTATGGTGGACTCTGAAGAGATCAAGGTTGAGGATAGTACAACCGGTATAAGGACTGTTCTTGTCAAGCAGGAGAGTCGCCTTATTTTACGTGATCCTCCAGCTTCACAAGGCAATGTGATTATCCAGTGGAATGTCGAACAAATGGACTCTGAAAACATTCCTGGTACAGGTAAATATACATTCAAGTGTAAATATGTATGTTCACACCTTTTGACCCTTTTAAAGCATCATTAAAGTTTGGTAGAGGTTTGGGTTGTGTAGTTACCTTGTCGTGATGTAACTCCAAATATTGGCGAGATATCTTCAATAGTTGCTCCGTAGATTCAAACTTGATAATCCAAAATAGTGTTTATTTCTCTCCCCCATTGACTTACATTGCATGGTGAAACCGGTCTCAAAGTCACGCTTTTAGCACCTCTACCAAACTTTAATGATGCTTTAATCATGTTTCTTTAGTATTATTTTGTCATATCATTCTTTAGTATTATATGATTTCGTTTTTCCTCCTATTGCATTGGGTTAGGGTTAGGGTTAGTTTCCCATGCTGAACTGTCAACCTTCTTGTGACCAGGAAAAAGCATGGTGGTGCCACCCTCATATATAACCTGTAGACCTCCATAGGTGCTTCCCTCACAATGAAGCCACACTTCATTCTGCGAAGCTGCTTATGAATAATAACTATGACAAATGAGAACATTTTAAAAGCACTAAGTTGTACTACTCAGACAATGGAACATTTTCATTTCAGAGACTGGGAGCCAGGCCAGTAGCATTGCCCCTGACGTCCATACCCAACAATGCATCTTCTACCCAGTAAAGGAAGAAGAGAGAGAGTTTTTGCTGGGGCCATCTCAGAAAGACGATGGTGTACTTGCCTTGGGGGTGTCCAGTCGTGCCAAGGTTGACCATCAGACAGAAGGGCAACTAGTCTGTGTTGGCCATTGTAAGTCATTTGTTGTATTTTTTTGTCAACGCGTTAAAGCACGCAATTAATCTTTAACGCAAATTATTGCATGGACTGTCGTGGACTGTCATTGCCATTTGGCTTCCCATGCGAGAGAGCGAGCGCTCGGGAGACAGAGAGCGGCTGTCTGGGCGGAATGTGTTGCTGTTTCTCTGCTTGATGAAAGTCCATTCTCGCCTGGAGTCCGCTTGCTAACTATCATCCCATTTTTGTAAGGTCAATTATAAATGCCCATAACATTGGCTATGTTCACCACTTTAATATTTATAACCCTTCATTGGAAATACACTAACCTTGTTTAACTAGTGGTGAGGTAACTAGAGCTCATCATTGAAAAGGCTAAGATAGACCATAGGTCACAGTAGTGATAATAAGAGGTGTAGGGTATTCAATGCTTTTGAAATATCTTTATTTGGGGCCTTTTTCAAGTGTGTGTATTGCGATTAATCACAGCATATCATGTGATTAATCTGAATTTTTTAATCGATTGACAGCCCTAATTTATATATAATATATGTGTGGATTTATGGTTCTCAATACGGCAGAGCTGGGTTTAAGTCTTTAGTCACAAGTCCAAGTCAAGTCTTAATAGTAAAACTGGACACTGATAAATAAAAGCGGACACTGATACATTTGCAATCAGCGTTGCAGATTTAAAACAATTTTGGTTGATTAATAAGACGATTATTTGTGTTAATTAGAGATTGTTTGTTTAATACATCCAGAAGATGTCAGTAATGCAGAAGCAAACCTGCCTCAGTGCCAGGGTCAACTTTTTCTTCACAAAAATTCACCAGCAACAAGCGTCTTACCAGCCATGTTTTTGTGAAAAGAAAATCAAAGATGAAAGACACGAGCATGGTTGTTGTTGAAGAGATATAGGCCTACAGTAAAACAAATTAAAAAGTTTCCAGTTGAAAATGAATGTCACAAGTTTGAACATGAGTCCATGGTTGGGGAAATCGAGCTGAGATCATCATAATGTTTTCATAATGATCATCATATGCATCCAGCAGCAGTGCAACAAACAATGCATTCAGTTATTATGATTATTTATCATAGCCTTTAAAATCTGACCACAATTTTGCTTCCACGTCTCCAGAGACTCGAGTCTCAAGGAGTCAAGTCTCACAGCAGTCCAAGTCAAGTCCCCAGCTCTGCAGTACAGTCACTACTCCCTACCACTCCATACTATCACTCCTGTAGGGTGTCCCAAAATACTCGACTCTACCACCAACAATGTAGCATATAGAGGACTGCATACATAATACACAGCTATTGCCACAAAATACCATCAAGGAAAAGTAATACGTTCTCTATTATTTACAATATGATAGTCTGACCAACTTGGTTCTTTTTTTTTGCAACAGATGAAGATAACCTTTCCACTGGGGACCATCAAGAAACACAATCTGGGGATGTCTCTTTGAGCACAGGCACCAATGATGCAGCAGAAGGTATACATTTATATCGCCACCATATGGTTGTATTTAAACAGGCCTTTCATTGTTTTAGTGCTTAGTCTTAAAGGACAATACCGGTCTGGGTGATCAAACCATCGTAGCCATCTCTCCTTGCTTCACTAAAACATTTGTTACGAATATAATTAACTTTTTTGTACCGATTCTGCCAAAGAGCGTTTAGCGTGAGTGCGCATGCCACGAATGTAAACAATGGCAATATTTTCGTCTTTTGAAATCAAGTGTTTCTGCCAAAATAACAGTGAAAAAGTACAGCAGGCGCGGTCTGCCAAATGCTTTTAGGAAGAATCGGCACAATGAAGTAATTTTGACAAATTCTATTGGTAACTGATGTTTTGGTGAAGCCAGACGAGACGGTTATGATGGTTTGAGCACCCAGATGAGACAGTTATGATGGTTTGAGCACCCAGACCGGTATTGTCTTTTAAAACTCATTCTCAACTTTTTTTCAGCTCAGGGAGACATTGAAGAACAGGAAAATCCACACGTCCGCAAATTTCTTCTGCAAAGTTCTGACGAGGATGACTCTGACGTTGTTGAATACTGTGATCGTCCGCCTGCACCAGAGGCACAAGCTGTGGCCTATTTGAACAGCCGCAAAAAAGGAAGTCCCCTCCAGCTGAATGAAAAGACAGAAAAGTAAAGCAGAATCATTTCATTATTGTATTCAAACAATTTCAATGTGAAATCTATCACATTTAGTATTTAGTATGTCTTACATTAAAGTATAACTACTATCCTGTTTTATTCTTAGCATATTGTGATTTCTCTAATATTTCATCTTTCTTTCTTTTTTGTTCAGCTTAACAACTGCAGAAATCCATCAAGAAGACATGAGAGAGCCCATTGATTACTTTTCCACCTATTTTGGGTGGGATACTTGGGGTGAAATCGCCAAGTGTACAAATGACCAGTCCAGAATGTTCCACTTGGCCACCGCCAAGGAGGTTGCACAGTTTGTTGGGATCCACATTGCAATGGGAACTTTAAAGGTCTGACCATCCCGCTGTTTTGGCATGTTTTGCTTCACCTAATGTGTGCGCACTTTTTTTCTGTTTCTGAATTTCCTAATATTAATATTTTCTTTTTTTCTAGTTTCCTAGTTTGACGCTCTACTGGCAGGACCTGACTAAAGTACCACTGATTGCTGATGCCATGCCACTTTCACGCTTCCTTCAGCTCTCTCACAAGTTAAAGTTAGCCCTTCCTGAAAAGGACTCAATGGGCAAGTTGACGACTCAACCGACAATTAAAAGACAAGTGTGTAATCTTCAAAGTGTACAACCAACAACACAGAGTACATTTAGTAGTAGTAGTAGTAGTAGTAGTGGTAGTGGTAGTAGAAGTAGTAGTCGCAGTAACAACAGCAATGATGGGATCCATAATAGTTCTCAGAGGCACGGAGATGGTCCAAGCAACAGTAATGTTGAGATGAATCCGCTCTGGAGGCTCCAGCCAATATTACATCGTTTCCACGCAGGATGCCAGCTGCTGAGACCAGAACGGGAGTATGGAGTTGATCAGTTCCCAATTCCTTTGACAACAGGGGAAGTAGATAATGTTTCTCTTCATTGTACTGTATTCATTGGAGTTCATGGTCTGATAACAAAATTGGATCTCAGAATGAATCTCTCAGACAAAGAAGATGTAGTAGAAAGAATGGCCCAGAGGGATAGTCTGGTGTTTCTTTGCAGGCAGGATCTCTCTACCCCTGCGATGCTAGAGCGGTTATTAGATGCCGGTGTTCACGGTGCCGGCAAGGTCGGAGGAGCTATGGGACAAATGGGTGATGAGTTCATCAGTTCTGATGGGAGGTTGATGTTGCGCAGGTCCAAGGGGGGCTTCATCCTTTCAACTGTCGGGAAGGAGGAACAAAACGTTGCAGAACTCATCGAGAACCTTGAGCGGGCCCAAATGTTGGTTTGTCTGAACAGAGATTTACAAAACCTTTACCGTATCCCGCTCACGGTCACCGCCCCAACGTGTTGGCCCCAAGCTGTGCTCTGGTTCCTCACAGATCTAGCCCTGGTCAATTCATGGCTTCTTTACAGGCAGAGTCAGCGGACTGGGTCAGAACCCTGGACCTTCATGGCCTTCAGACTGGAAGTCTCCAAGGCCTTGATCTTCTCTAGTGGCTTGGACACCCAGGACTCCATTCCCCCCGAGCCACCCGCTCACAGCGCTTGTGTATTGAGTGAAACACCTAACCCTGATATGCGACAGGAGCGTTCCCTTCCGGGAGCATCCGTACGGTATGATGGGTCTGGCCACTGGCCAGAGCAGTTTGGGGAGGGAGAAGGTGGCAGGTGTCGCTTTGGAAACTGTGACCGAACATCTCAAGTTCGATGCCTTAAGTGTTGCGTCTTTCTTTGTATCTCACGTCATCATAACTGCTTCATGAAATTTCACAATCAAGAGCAATGAGTTGTTGGTCATTTGTACAGAATAGTATATTATACTTCTTGTTGTGTGTCCAATGAGCCACATACTGAACATTTCATGACGGTGACTTGCGTATGAAGCGGATTACTCTTGTAGTCTTGATTTACTGTTCATATTGATTGGGCCTTCTAGTGCCACCTCCTGGATTAGTGTGAGATAAGAAGTAAAATGCTTTGTCGAGTGGCTTGTAAGGTCCAGAAAATGTGAAGTATATTGAGATACATTAGATAGAAATTAATAATTACAATTTGTAATATTTTATGGTTTGTTGATTAATGAAAGTGGGCTTGTTTTGTTTGTTTCTTTAAAATGGCCTACATGCTATTTATACAATAGGCCTATTTGGGACATTAAAATGTTTAACAAAGCAAACCATATAGCCTAGGCCAAGTAGCTTGTATGACAAATGCATTGTGGAAGTTCAGCTGGTTCATATATACATGTATTGCTAGTTGCTGGTGAAGTAGCAGAGATAACTCCAAGCACTCCTGCAGTTTGAGAACAGAGGACTAGGGAATATGAGACAATATGAGGGTATAACATTACGTTTTAACAATACTAAGATATGTGTATGTGTGGCGTTTTGATACAGAAGAACCTTTTAATAAATGTTTTCCAACTTTTGTATCAAAATGATACTTAATTTGAGAAAGAAAAGGTGATTGTTTTGGGAACGAGAGTGAGATATTTGAAACACACTAAACTATGTGTTGGTTGTCATATTCGACAATAGCTTAGATTGTTTTAAAAATTTACAAAAAAATAAGCCTACGCCCAATTTTTTTAAACTTAATTTTAATCTCACCCTTTCCGGGTTTACGTTTGATTGTGTTAAACTTTAAATAAAATTAACTGAACGTTGAATCTTGCAAGTGTGCGATTATTGTGAAATACTTCATATCATCTAATAATCTAATAAGTGTGTTCAAACAAATAGACTCCGAGGATCATACATCAAATAAACTTAACTTAATAGATCAAGCTTTTTAGTAGTTCAAATTAGGATTTTACTTTGACAATGTAGCAGGAAAATAATGTAAAATATAGTAAATATAAATGTGTGTATATATGTATATACTGTATATATATATACATATGTATATAAATGTGTGTGTGTGTGTTTTTGAAAAAGTTGTTCAGTGTCACGTGGTAAGAGTTAACCATAGAATGTGATAAACTAGAACATACTGCCGTTCAGTCCCGTTGTAAAAACGTATAAAACGGTAGAAATGATTGTACACTTTGTATTCAGTTTGTGTACCATGTATCCTGAACATTATTCAGCAATGCAAACACAAATTACCGTTTCATTAGCAATTCATTGTGATTTATATATCCTTGTTTTAATGCAATTACTGTAATTACTGAACAAATGTGGCTGTTTTGTTGAACTCAACTCCCATTTATTTTCCAAGGGCTCTCGGTTTTCTGAATGCCATACACGTACATATTTAAACACAAATTAAAACACCAAATACATGTTGGCAGCCATTTTAGTTGCAGCAGGAGCGGGTCTATGGTCTAGCTCTATGGTCTAGCGCTATGGTCCTAGATCTATGTTCTAGCTCTATGTCCTATCTCTATGTCCTATCTCTATGTTCTAGCTCTATGTTCTATCTCTATGGTCCTAGATCTATGTTCTATCTCTATGTCCTATCTCTATGTTCTAGATATATGTTCTAGCTCTATGTTCTAGATCTATGTTCTAGATCTATGTTCTCTATGTTCTATCTCTATGTTCTAGATCTATGTTCTCTATGTTCTAGCTCAGTCTCTATGTTCTACTCTATGTTCTCTATGTTCTAGCTCTATGTTCTAGCTCTATGTTCTCTATGTTCTAGCTCTATGTTCTAGATCTATGTTCTACCTCTCAGTCAAACTGTCTGGCGGTTCGAGGTGAGTCCACTAAGTCTTTCTGCAGGGAAGTATATATAGAAGTATATATCGAAGTATATAATCGTGGAAGTGTTAATTATTATAATAATAATAAGTATTATTATTA
>OMNO01055577.1:0-10879 GCA_900303215.1 Trachyrincus scabrus
CCTGGCGTGGAGCTCACAGGACTGGGGCCGGTAGCCGGGGCTCCGGTCGCCGTCCAACAGCAGACTCTGGCCGGAGCAGCTGTGGGGAAGGAACTGCGGAAGAGAAGCACAAGAACGAGGCCCAGGAAATGAAAGGTGAATACTCTTTACCGTCACACTGTGTGTCAAGTCATGTCAAACGCTGTGTAGCACATGGCAAGAACAACGCGTTTTATCACGTTCACATAAACACCTCAGAGATCATGTGCAGACTTTGTTCAACTGGAATTTGAACTTCTGCCAACATATGGCTTATATTCGCTCAGCACGAAAGAACCATTATCCTTAAATGCACCTGCAAAATCACAACACATTACATCACACATTATAATGCGTCTGCATTATACATGTCTAAAGCCTAATTGTCCCACTTCCATGTGCAGCCTGAATGTGGATGTAACATTGAATGAGGCTGTGGCTTGTGATGAATCTCAGATCGCCTGGTAGCAAGGTCAAAATACTGGTATCCTAGCAACTCCTGGAATGTATTTAGATTCGGATTTCCCATCACTGGAACAAGTAATAGATCTATGCTGGGTGACAGCAGTGAGCTAGCTAGCTGGTAATATATTGCAAGAAAAGCCATACAATTCATCCCTGGAGAAAAATGTGTGTTTTTCTTGTCAGATTGCAGCTTGGGACTCTTGCATGAAGCTGATTGGTACATGCAAATGAGTCTGCCAACCAAGGTTATTTGTAACTCACGGATGCTATTCAGTAATCAGATACGGAGATACTTGAATTGTGTCTCCTACTTGAGCATATATTCCATATGCCATTGCCAAAATCTACAAAACAAATAAAAAATTAAACATAAATCTTTGTAATTGGACATTTTTTGGTTGTTTAATATTTCAGCCCATAGTCGTTTGAAATCTCACAAATAAAAACAAACCCAGGGGGAGATGCAGATACAGAAAAGACACATTCAGGTGACCATTCAGACTGTTAAGATAAACATGTTGGCTTCCCTGCGTGTGTTTAACGTGTGAGCCGAGTACCTCACCTTCATGAGCGAGATACTGAGGGAGTCACGACAGCTCCTCAGCAGAGCTTCACAGTCAGAGAGAGACTTGTTATCCACGGCGATGCCATTTATCTGGAATAAGAGTGGGAAAATGAACTTAACAATTGAGCATAACACAGTTAATAATGCATTCATTTTCCTAACCTTAACCTGAGAGTTACTGTCAACTGGGCTTATTCTTATGGTTAAGTCAAAGTGTTTTATTGATCACTTGCACAGTACAACACAGGGTCATTTCTAGGCAGTGAAATTCTTATGACATGGCAAGCCCACAATACGTAGAACAGTTTACAGAATAAGGGCAAAATATATACATAATAAAAAATATACACAAAAAGATATATAAACACTAGCATTTATAAGTATAAAAGTGTAAAGTATAAAGTGGAGGAGTGCGGATAGATATGTACATTCAATTAGGTAAAGTGGCCAGGGCATAATTTACCAGTGATCAATATGATCAATAGGTTAGTGTTACTGGTTGCTCCGGAAACGTCTACCAGACGGCAGCAGTGTGAATAGTCCAAAGCCTGGGTGGCTGAGAATGGCTGAGTTGGCTAAGAATCTATTGAGTACTATTCCGTCATTTTAGCAGACAGACATCCAGTGAATATTTATACTGAAATACATATTAAATACAGGTAAGGGTTAGGCATCTTGCTCAGGGATGCCTACAGGTAGACTGTGGACACTGGGGTTCAAACCAAGCATCTTTCGATTGGGAGTTAAACACCCTGACACCACTAGACTATCCTGGACTATCCTGGTAATCCAAAGACCGTCCGTGTTTAAGGTCACTGTCTTTGTTTGAGCGCACACACTATTGCTAGTTCCCCCGAGAGGTTACAGACAATATATTGATGAGATGTAAAGCATCTAACGTGGACTACTATGTCAATAAAAGCACTGCTGCAATTTGCGGACATCTGGATTCCAAATTTGACATTCTCGCCAGCAGGTGGCAGCAAAGCTCAACGACTGCTGCTGGTGTCGAATTTGACACTTGTTTGGTGTCATTTCTGTGGCTGTTAAAAGTGGTTATAAGAATAGAAGAACACAATACTCACCGCTAGCAGTCTATCCCCGGGAGTGAGAGAGCCGTCCTTGGCTGCAGGGCTGCCGGGGGCAACCCCAGCCACAAACACTCCACTCTCAAGGCCTATACCGCTGTCTGTACACACACACACACACACACACGTTGGAAAACAAAAATCACTAACTTCATTCACAACATGGAACATCACGGTATTTAACACTACAGTGGACGTTTTGGGAACTTCCAAGTAGCTGCCACAATTGTATTTAATTTAGATTTAGTTATTTTTTAGATCGATTATTTAGATTCTTTCATCCAAAGTGACTTACAAGTAATCAAAACAACAATCAAAACAGACAATCTAAATTGGGAGTAACAGCAAAAACTGAAGTGTTTTTATTTTAATTTTAACTGGGCCGTGAAACACATCAAAACAACATAACAAAACAAAAAACAAACGTAAAACGGGGAGACGGTAAACCTTTGTGGCCGACCAGGCTGAGCTGGACGGGCGTGACGACGCGTGGGCCCAGAGATCTCCTCCGTCGCACCACCATGTTGATCACCCCTCCTCCGCCGAGGACCGCCTTCATCACTTGCTTCCTGTCCTTATTTGTTAGGTCCACGTCGTTAATCTTCAACAGCCAATCATTCACCCTGTGGAGGGGCGTTCACCAATCAGGTGGAGAATTGATTACATGCGGTAAGGTCACAGAGCTGAGGCGTGTTCGCTTACCTCAGTCTTCCTTCTGCGATACTTCCTTTGTCCACCCTGCTTACAAATATACCACAGTCCCCTGGTAAATACGGGTCGGTCACCCCTTCAGCGATGTCAAAGCCGAGTGCTTTCAAGTCCATATCATCCTAGAATTTAAAAAAAACTAATATTACAAAATTAATACAGTAATAATGTTGAAACGGTTCAAAGTAGCCGGATTGCAGAATTTGTCAAATGTGTGAACATTGCAGTTTAGAAAAGTGCACTGTTTTCCACCTTGCATTGTAGTCCAAAAACAATTAAAAGTGAAAGAGATGCCCTGTTGCCTTGGTCAGCAGAACACATCCTTGTGATTATGGTAATCATCCGAGTTGAATGCCAGCTAAAAGTACTTTCCTTATGCTCAAATCAGTTTGAACATCGCTTGGAAACAAAGTTTCCTTAAGAAAACAAAATAAGACCACCGGTACCGGTTGTTCTGATGTTGTTTTGCACAAGGAGGCACAGCTGTGACTCGTTTCAATGTGTTTCGAGACAGTGGAAGTCTACCGCGCAGCAGAGCATACCCTGTCCTTCTCAAACTCCACCACCTCCGTCTCCCACTCCATGGAGTCTGTGTCGATGGCCGAGTCGTGCGAGCTGTGGGCCATCAGCTGGCGAAACCGCGCCTCCTTCTCCAGCTGGTCCTCCACCTTCTCCCTGCAGGGGCCACAGGTTTCATTACCGACCTGACGTGTGTACGCAGTCTACAGGAATATTCTGAACGTAATTTGCTTTCCGATAATGTAGTGTTTAGTATTTAGATGCCTGTAGGCATCTTACTCAAGGATGACTACAGGTTAGGTTGTGGACATTGGGGGATTGAACCCGAAACCTTTCGGCCGGGAGTCAGAACACTCTAGCCACGACGCCGTCCTGGCCCACGACGTAATGTCTCCACTGGTTTAGGGGTCGGGGTCGCAGGCCCTCGGCTGGGAGGCTTACTTGAGCTCCTTGAGTTCCCGCGCCGCGTCGTTCTTCTGCTTCCGGGTGTCGTCCAGGTTCCTGAGGGCGTCCGCCAGGTCGCTCACGGCCCGGTCCCGCTCTCTCCTCAGGTTGTCACACAGGGTGCTGACGGGTGCACGACACGGTCGGCAGGGGTTACCAAACACCAGAAACAAACAAACAAACCACGGAGGCCCAATATCGTAACGAATATGACGCATCATCGAGTAGAGCAATAGATCAACATAATAGTGATATAGGATCGATAGAAATTGCATGAGATGTAGTCTTTTCTTGGTATTAAACGTTACATTGAACTAACTTCCAATTTAGCGAACGTCAATATATATATTTTGGCTGAGGTAAAGCGTTAGTGGATTAGTCAAATCTACACAAAATAAAGGATTTTAACATATCCTGATAAAAAATAATTATCAGAAAATAACGAACACCATGGCGTCCCTCAGCGTCGTCCTCACCGTATGCTCTCCCTCTCGGCCACCATCTTGTCCCGCTCCTGGAAGGCCCAGTCCCGCCGACACTTGGCCACCTCCGCCTCCTGCGCCGCCTCCTTCAGCTCCTGGGAGATGGCCTCGTGCTGCTTCCTCAGCACCTCCATCTCCTTGTTGGCCCGCTCCATGTCCAGCGTGACGGAGTCCTGTTTCTGGGGTGCAGGGGTTGCACAGTGCCGAGTCGGGACATGCCAATGCTTTCATGTTTATGTACATTTATTAGGTTTTGCAGAGAGTGTAGTCTTTGCTCAAAGACTTTTTTTTTCCTAGTTTGTATGGTTTGTACTGTATATTTCAAGTATTCATATTTTGATTTAAAAGGTGCTGTAGGTAAGATTTAAGAGCTTTAATTTTATATAAATGACAATGCCATCCGTCAGCGATTAGTGAGTAAAGTGCTCTGTGAGAATATCTGTTTCGAGTTGACTTGAATTAAAATTTTAGTCCGCTCCCGGCTAATTCCTGACCAATCAGGGCATCTCTTCCCTGATTGGTTCGGGGAATCCATCAATCACAGGTGCGTGAATGTAACACTTCTCAATGGCAGAGAAACGAAGGGTGGGAGCAGAGAGGGCGGGGACGTCGTTTTGGTTGTTTAGTTTCAAAATATTGCTCTCTTCTGCCCTTTCTGCTCTCTCTCTTTAATTACCATGATGTGCCTTCAAGGAAAAGAAATCGTCAAAGTCTCATCAAACAGCGTGACAGTCCTTGGCGGATTGGAGTGCACATTTATTCAGCTAAGATTAATTAGTTGACGACGGAAGTGTCCCATCATGCCCCACCGTGGCAACAGCGTAAATCAATTTGGAGGACCTCCACTTCAAACTCAAACTTCCATCCTCGACGGACGGGGCTAAATATTGGGGTCTGGGAAGTCATGGTCTGGATTAGGTTGAGTGGTGCGAATTAGGTCACATGTCTATTAGTTCTGCATTTGAAGTGGAGCTAAAATTACTTTCTGTGTAACCGTCTGGTGAGACTAGTTCACTTTGCATAGGCACACTTGGATAGCACTGGCATTAGTAGGTGATGTGCGATTATAAAAATGCTAGTATTACGCCTTGTATGGAAATACATATATTTTACTAAATTCTGAAGCAGCTGTGTGTGTGTGTGTGTGTGTGTGTGTGTGTGCCTGTGATTTCCTAACGCAGGAACCTTTCAATATCCATCAGGTTAAGCCCGCCCATCACAACACAGAGCCAACAGTCGCCCACACCCTAGCATAACGCAGCAAGCGGACAGATGCCCCTCTTCCCACTAGAGATTAACCAGTCTCAATGCAAGGATAACCGCAATCAATTCACATACCTACGAGGTTGGATGAAGCGGGATTAAGGTCCATGTGAATAAAAATCGTTCAGGAAATATGAAATAAAAAAGGATTAAAAAGATGACGAGATAATGGCGTGCCCTCACCTGTCTGGCCTGGTAGTACTCCCGCAGCAGCTGGTCCCGCTGGACGATGGCCTCTGTGCGCTCCTGGCGGGCCACGTCCCGCTCCTCCCTCGCCGTGTCCACCTCCTTGCAGGCCTGGCCCAGCTCCTCCCGGGCCTCCAGCAGCTCGTTGCGCTCGCACACCGCCCGGTCCCGCTCCACCAGGGCCGAGCCCAGCTCCTGCGACCGCGCACGGTAGGAGAACAGAGGAACGGCGAAGAACGCGTCACCCAACCACTGAAAGCCTGAAAACCTTTTTTTTTTTCTTGAATCATACCGAGACTATTTTTCATCTACTGTTTATCGTCTCGTCCGTCATTTTATGCTGTTTTAATTGCTTTTTTTAATTTACCCAAGATGTACGGCGCTTTGGTGAACCCTGGTTATTTTTTAAATGTGCTCTGTAAATAAACTGACTTGACTTGTCGGGTGAGGCCACCGACTTCTTCTGGTTCACAGTCTATGATGGACGTACCCAAAGCTAATAATGCATATGGGGAAAAGTTCAAACATGTTGCACATTGCAAATACTGCGCAGTGTTGAAATGAAGCTGAACAGCGGCAGTCGTCGATGCATGATGAGAGGTATAGATCGATAGAGGTTGGTAATCCTCATTAATCTTTGCCATAATCTCGAGAGCGAGGCCGATTCATAATCTCATGAGGGAGATTTCAATTTGTATTTCCAACTGACGACCTATCTCTTTCCATCGCTTGATAAGACACTGAACAAAGCTGTGTCCAAAATAATGCTATTGGAATAATACGAATACAAAATGATTTCCTAGTACTTCCTGGCTACAAATCATATCCTTGTGCTTCATGGCTCGTGGTTTTTTGCCTAAATGTTGTTGAATGGATGCATTGTATGAATAACAAGTGATTACACTAAGTACGTGTCTTTTTGCCCAATCCTTAACTTCCAACCCAACGGCAACCCCTGAACTACAACGTGTGTGTGTGTGTGTGTGTGTGTGCATGTGTGTGTGTGTGTGTGTGTGCATGTGTGTGTTCATCACCTGTCGGAGCGCCTCCAGCTCCTCGCTGGCCACGCGTCTCTCCGACGACGTGTTCTTCAGCCGGGCCTCGGCCAGCTCCAGGCCCGTCTGCAGCTTGTCCACCTCCTTGATCACCTGGTCCCGCTCGCTCATGATGAGCCGGTACTCGTTGAACACCGAGTCCCGCTCCTCCTTGTACTTGTCGCAGTCCTTGGCCGCCTTCAGCTGCTGGGTCTTGAGGCGGGTGGTCTCCGACTGCAGCCGCTCCATCTCCCGCTGCAGCTCCTTGTTCTGCGCCGCAGAGCTCGACATCTCCTGCTGCGTCGTGTCGTACCTGGAGGAGCGCGATGGGGGAACAGTTTTGACCTTCGTAAAAAGGTACAATATGCAAGATGTGCGATTTCATTGTTGGCTCCAGTCAAAACTTAGAAAGAAAAACAAAACAAAAAACACTCCGCTCCTCGCCCCTCCCTCTCCCTACTCTCTCCAAACCCTGGCCACCCTCAAAAAGTGAGGCTCGCTAAAAAAAAAACTTAAAAAAAAACATAACATGAGATTAATCTACGCTGCCGCAGAATCCGAGCAATTAACCTAGATCCCTGTAGCCTTAAAGTTAGCGTCTACATGACAGAATGCGTTTTAGAGCACATTTCAAACTAAAAGATACACCTTTAACATACCCCTTTTGGCCACCGCGATAACAGTGTCAGTCAAGAGTAACTAGCTCGCTACTCCTAGCTCTTAGCTGTTGCTAATGCTATTACGTCCAAAAGAACTGTGTGGGATTCTGCCCGAAATCTGCACTAGCCAACTGTGGGCTTACTAGCCCAATGGCTGGCATACACCACTTATTCCAATACTCTGATCAGCTGATCAACTACCACAATCCACATTATATAAATATATCATAGATATAGTATATCACAAAAAGGGGTACATTTTCAGGGTTTCTTCTTCTTTTCCTGTTAGGGTTTTGAGATTTTTTGGGGGTTTTGCATTGCTCTTGAGCAATGCAACAGTGACACACATTTAGCCTCCAAAATCTAAATAACCAAATGAAAGGTGACCATACTTGATTGTAGAATAGTCATTTCAGTGGGAATTTGGTAGAAAAGAGAACAGTAGGACAGACTTTCTCCTAATCTCATGAGGACCAGGACCCCGACTGGATGAGGGGTCGAGCTGGTCCTGTCTGCATCTCTGAGGGAGCGTTCAAAATCAACGGGCAGCTGCTTGTACACAAAGCTTCATCTGTCTCGGATTAGGTGACCAATTCGAATTTGGCACCAAAGCCTTTGTATTAAATATGCAGTGAACTTTTCCGTCTGTGCCGGACCGGTACTGATTAGAATGTGTTTACGTCTGCCGTTTGTGTGTGTGGGGGTGCAACCCTGTGTTCGTCTGTCTGTCCTTTGGCGGGCTGCATCTCGACAGAGCGGCTGTTGTTTTTCCATTAGAGGGTGCATCTGAGTACACGTTTGTGTGAGTGTGTCACACATCGTGTGTGTGTGTGTGTCACACATAGTGTGTGTGTCACACAGTGTGTGTGTGTGTGTGTGTGTTGTGTGTGTCACACAGTGTGTTTGTGTGTGTCACAGTGTGTATGTGTCAAAGTGTGTGTGTGTATGTGTGTGTGACACCGAGTGTGCACGTGTATGCATGCATACTTGCATGCACATGTATGCGTTTGGTGCACACGTGCATTTTGCGTGCATGCAGGTGTGTGTGCGCGTGCGTGCGTGTGTGGCCCTACCTCCTCATGGACGAGGAATACTGCTGCTGGTAGTGCGTGGTCACGTCCCTCTGCTGCAGCAGCGCGTCCCTCTGCTGCAGCAGCGTGTCCAGCTGCGCCTGCAGCCGCTGGTTCTCCTCGTCGGCCTGCGCCATGCGGCTCAGGTCGGCGTTGTGGCCGGCCGTCTGGTCGCTGTAGCGCTTGCGCAGCGCCTCGTAGTCCCGCCGCGCCGACGCTAGCTTGTCTGCGGTGGCGTCGTAGAGCTTGCTGAGGACGTCCGGCGAGCCCTCGCGCATCACCTGGGAGGAGAGGAGTCACACCAGAGCTTGAGGACCGACTCTGTGGTCTGCTGTTGAATTTGGACGAGTTGGACGTTTAGTGTCGTATCATCTTCGTAGTTGATCATCGTTATAGACCATGGGTCCCAAAACATTGCATACAAATATATACAATATATACAAATACAAATAAAAAGTCTCTCCGTAAAAAAATGTGATTAAAAGTGAGATGTTTGCATATGAGATTAAAGTATTCATGTATTGAGTGATATAAAATAAAACAATGATATATTCATGAGTCTTCCCCTCAAAAGACTCTTTGATTGTTCCTCTGTGGATCAATTCAGTCATATCAAACCAGCCTGGCTCCCCGCTTACAGTTTCCATTAAAGCAACTAATGAATAAATAACACATGTGAGAGAGTGCTAGTGTAATGGGTGAAACTGGCATCACGAGTGCTTTATTAGACCTAGGTGGGGGATTTTGTGGACTGTGAAGATCAAAACAAGGAAACTTCCCTCTCAGTGACTTCCCATGTTGAAACTGTGTATCTCTGATCAGGCATTTACCCATGGCCGGCGTCGTGCCATATTCACTAACCTGCGGTGCTACGTTCGGTTCATTCATAAATAAATGAATAAATAACTGGCCTGCAACCGACGCAGGTCAAAGCGAACATAAAAGTCTGCGCCGATGTTTGGCTGACATATGTTGAGCAAACTCCCGTGGAATATAATAAAAACAAAAGTGTGCGAACCACATCAAACGCCAAACAACAAGAGCGCCGTCCTTCGGATGAGACGTTAAAAAGGTCCTGTGGTGACCACAATGAGAGCCAATGGCACTCATTGTGAAAGCCATTGAGTAGGGGTGCTAACCCCGGGGCCCCTGGCCCAATCGCAACACGGCTCTTGTACGAACACGTAAAGCAACCCTCGGTCGCTAATTGGATGGTCTCGTTCCTCACCTCTCCACTGGATGAGATGCGCCATCCCCTATGGAAAGCACTCCGAGTGCCTTGAAAACAATATATAAACGCAATTTTTTCTGATCATTATTAAGCCTTTAAGGACCCTTGTGTACTACAGGTACATTTCTGTCTTCTAATATCTTCACAGGGAAGGTTTCACTTGCAGGGACATCGGCTGCAACGATTGGTCAATTAATCAAGTTAGTCTAATTAGTCAATTAGCTGGTCGACAGAAAATTTATTGAATCAAAATTTGATAATCGATTAATCGATTAAAGCCATTCATCAATAACTAACATAAAGAACAAACATTTGCTGCTTAATGTTGCAGTTCAATACAAATATTTGGTTCATGGATCATTAAAAAAAAAGGAATAGTTTAGTTTTTCTTGGCTGCTTGTCAGCAAGCACACATTACTTTGGAGTCTGGTAACTTGTGATGACCTTTGCTATTATTTGACATTTTATAGACTAAATGATTAATCTGAAAAATAATCGTTAGATTAATCAACTATGAAAGTAAACGCTGAAAAGTTGCAGCCCTAGTAACGGGTGTACACTCTGGAGTATGAAAGCACTGACATTGTCCATGTCCAAGGTACTGCAGACATTTAAGAGTCCGACCATCATGACCGGAGTATGCCGGGCATGGACGGACAGCGGTCGATGCGAGAATAGGGCATTCGTAAAATATTAAAAAGGAGCTCCCGATAAGGAGAGAGGGGAGAGACAGTCTGACCCCGATTGGTAGAAAGCCGCCCTGTCGGAAGTAATGACTGTGGACGAGGCAAATAATAAATGGCCTTCTGTCTCGAATGTCAGGATCCAGAAGGGAGCATCTCAAGGGAGAGGACAGACTGTGTGTGTTTATGTCTGGAGAAACTGGGAACACGCACGCACACACGCATGCATGCATGCATGCATACACACACGCGTTAGCCCACGTGTGTTAGCGGGCGCATTAGCTGGTGCGTTACCTGGTGGTGCAGCGTCCTCATGTCGGCCGCCTCCCGCTGGTCGTCCAGCCGCAGACGTCGCAGCTCCTCGCAGGCCTGCTTGGTGTGGCCATGCTCCCGCAGCAGCTGCATGTTGTCCAGCCGCAGCACCTCAGTCTCCTCCTTCAGCTGGGCCTGCTCACTCGCCAGCC
>OMNO01055638.1:0-10710 GCA_900303215.1 Trachyrincus scabrus
ATGGATATATACACACACACACATATCTATATATATATATACAAACACACACACACACACACACACAGCATACACACACCACACACACACACACACACACACATACATATATATATACAATTAAAATGTAATTATATTTACACACACACATAAACCACACACATACACACACACACACACACACACACACACCAAAGCATACATAACACACTGAGGATCGCATTTGCCAAAAAAGCACTTAAGCAAGACATGCTCGCACTTGGTTACTTCTCCACATTACCGGCATTATTTATAAAGTCTGCAACCAAAGTCAAGAGAATTGAGAGTTAACAGTCCCATGCATCCATCTCAAGCTAACTCTCGTCTACATTTAGAAACCACTTTGTCCTCTGTATCTATACCATGATACTACACATCCACACAGGGGGCACATCCACACATCCATGCATACTACACATCCAGAGCCACACATCCACATCCACAGCCACACATACAACACATATATGCATACTACACATCCACACATATATGCATACTACACATCCACAGCCACACATACGGCACATACGACACATCCATGCATACTACACATCCACACATACTAAACATCCACATCCATGAATACTACACATCCACATCCATGTATACTACACATCCACACATACTACACATCCACATCCGTGTATACTACACATCCACGCATACTAAACACCAGGGGTGAGTTTAAAAACATTATGACGACACAACTAAACATCACTATGGAAAATGACGCCTGAAAACAACAGCGGTTGTGTGAGTTTGGCCCCACATCACGAATCATTTCACAGGAGCTGGCGTTCCAATTGTAACAGCACATACAACCTCTGGGCAGGACACCAATAACTGAGAGAAGAACTCAGCTATGCACAGGCCTGAACTCCATATATATTCATATTCACTTTTTCTAAATGTCACAAAACTAAGCCTAAAAAGATTTGACACAATGTTTATGTTGTATTAGTGCTTTGGGCTTTCAGAAATGAGAAAAGCAATACCACTGCCTGCTTTAAGATGGGAACCAAGAGATATCCATACACATCGGCCTTCCAATTCCAACAGTAATCCCTGGAAGAACTCACAAAGCACACAATCTATTCCAATGGCCGTTAAACAAATGTTCGCTTCTGTTTGATGTCACTGCATAACCGTATTTATCGATGCCACCGAGGAGAGAATGTCCTCGCTGACGAAGCATCCGAGACGGGACACAGAGTCAGTGTCTTATGACGATATGTTTGAACACGTCCTTGTTCGAGGGCGTTGGGAATCTCCACAATTGTTTTAAATTATGTTTCATTTAGACTTGAATTCAATTTAAAGGAATCTCCTCAACGATAGGTGGAGCTGCAACACTTCAACCCAGCGCCTTCCAAGCATGTACCTAAACCAAACGGAACGTCAACTAAAACATACAGAACCAATCGCTGAGTTCCAGTCATGTGATCACACAGACTTTGCCTTTGACATTCACGTGTTAAGTGACATGATGCAATTATCTGTGTAGGTGATACGTGATTGGACGTGCTCTGAGTGTGGAGGTGATACGTGATTGGACGTGCTCTGAGTGTGGAGGTGATACGTGATTGGACGTGCTCTGAGCATGGAGGTGATACGTGATTGGACGTGCTCTGAGTGTGGAGGTGATACGTGATTGGACGTGCTCTGAGTGTGGAGGTGATACGTGATTGGATGTGCTCTGAATGTGGAGGTGATACGTGATTGGACGTGCTCTGAGCATGGAGGTGATACGTGATTGGACGTGCTCTGAGTGTGGAGGTGATACGTGATTGGACGTGCTCTGAGCATGGAGGTGATACGTGATTGGATGTGCTCTGAGTGTGGAGGTGACATGTCATGTGTGTCTTTCTGTGATATTTGTATATCTATACACAACAGCCCTCATCAAATACATGTACAACTTTCAGAGCTGTGTACACACGGACACAAACGCAAATAAAATATAATAATTTGTAATTAATACTTAATTTAAATGGTACAACAATAAAATAGGCTAAGAAATTAGGAGCTGGTGGCTAGACTGTCCAGTTCCTCCTCGAGTGGTACACAAGTGGTCATTTTATATATATATATGTTTAATACTAAAGCTATATGTGTATTTCATAGTTTATATATCAGCTGGTAATATGAGACGTGTGATTGTATCCGACAGCAGAAGTCTGGTGCGTTCGTTCACATCCTCCACATTGCCTTTCGTGAAGATCTATATCTTCATGATGCTCAATAATGTAAATGAGTTCTTTAATTTAATCTTCCATTAAACTGGTAATTAAACAGAGGATCCATCACCACGTGGGAATCAATAACAATGGTTGCTGTATACAAGCTGCTTTGTCTCATGTGGCAGACCATAATAATTCCTATTATAAATGTGTAGCGTGTTCAGCTGTAATTGTTGCGTTGCTTTTATTTCGTAGTGTGATTAAGTGGCCTAAAGTCATCTAAACGTGACTTTTATTATTTTTCGAGAAGAAATAGCTTTCTCCAAAAGGCAAAAGCTTGGAGAGAGTATTTCCTCAAAGAGACAGCAGGAAGGAGCACGCAGGCCCAGAGGAAGCGGATGTCTCTGACTTTTAAGGAGTATTTTGCGTCATCTGATTGGGCCTAATGATGAGACGCCGCCGTTCCCTACTTTAACCAATTTCCCTCCGGGGATCAATAAAGTACTTCTGATTCTGATTCTGATTTAACCGGTACGCCTAATCTCCATGAACGCCTAATTGACATCTCAAACATTAAACTGTATCAGATATCAGGAAAATGAGATTATTTGATTAATTGTCTCATTCAACTGAACTTTAACTGATATAATACAGGCATTATAACAACACACATGTACTGATGAGGTTAAATGATCTGCAAACTAAATCATTGAACTGAGATAGTTTACACATGTATAGGATGTGTAGTCATAACCGCACCTCTATGTAAGTGTATAGGTAAAAACAGTGGTGATGCGTAGAACATACTAAACATTCATTTAAAACGTTAAATTTGAATCCAAATGTGTCTTAACATGTTAAAAATAAACCGGCTGTCACCCCCATGACTTCACCTTCAACAATTAGGCCCATGTTCTATTTCTAAATTGTTGTTTGTTGAACCCACACAACGATCTTAAGGTGAAATTCATTTTAATTTGATATCTGCTGACAGATTTTCTTCTCCATGCCCATGCACAGGTTCTGACACTTTAGGAATCTATGGAATGAGACGCTAGATTGTTCTACCCACCCACGCTCCATCTGCTCCCCCCACCGCCAGTGACCCTGTGATGAAGTACGACTCAAAGTCACCCCGGCTAACAGTGGCGCTAGTCTCTAAAGGTTATGACGATTGTTGTGGTCGCCAGAAATACGATTTGAAACTAGCATACGATAGCTTTAGGGAAAGGCTTTTTTTAGCATTACAATTGTCAAGATACTCCTGTGCCCGTGCCCTTGACCCAGAGCGGTTCCACGGGCGCTGCACCGCGGCTAGCCACCGCGGCTAGCCACCGCGGCTAGCCACCGCGCCTAGCCACCGCGCCTAGCCACCGCTCAGCGAGAGGACTTAAGAGCAGAGGACACTCAAAGGTACAATAAACGATAAGGAATGTGTCATCTTAAGAAGAAACTGTCCTGTGTTACTATGTAAAGCATAAGAATCATCTACATGTAAAACAAATACATCTAATCTAAAAATTAAATAAACAACCTCCAAGTCTGCTTATTTGTAATAATAGTGGGAGCAGAGAGAATGATGCAACGCAGCTTGTAAATTAACCAAAATTCAAATAATAAAACATGTTAACACTCATATGCTGCATTTCCAAACCCATACCAAACGAGAAAGTCAGAAGAATGGTTCATGTCCATGGGGACATTTTTAATGGCGTTTTGGGGAAAAAGTTCTGGGTTGGAGAGAGAATATGAGAAGCTAGCCTCAACAGTCCGGGCCTCTCCGTCAGTCCTGAGCTACAAAGCGTAAACACATCTAAGAGTTGTGTTTCTGTGGAGGTTCTGCAACTAGAGTTGGGGAATCGCTCCCTCCAATCTGGAGAGTGGATGTTTGGCGTACTGTGTTGGCTGTCTCCGAGCCCCATTAGTTACGCCCAAAATCATTAGTTTTTACCCCTCTCTCCGTCGCCCTCGTCCAAGCGGACCGGGCGGTATCGGCCGGCACGTTCCCACAGAGCTTGGAGGAACTTTTTGTTTGTTTGTTGTTCTTCTAACTACCAGGTTGTCCTACAGCTGCTCTTCGCCGGGCGTCCGCACTGCAATTGCTTCAGCTTCAGCTTCATCTGTTATGTTGTGTAACGGTATGAGGTCAGCTGATCTCGTTTCTTGGTGAGATCAGCGGTTCTCCACGCTGGGTCGGGTCCGTGGTGTCTTTGTTTGGTTCTCTTTTTCTTCTTTGTTTTCTTCAAGATTACTCTTTTCATTTATTGGTTTTCTCTCCACACTCGGGGGAGTTCATTGTCAATTGCTGTGTGAACAAGGGTGCACGCACACACACACACACACACACACACAGACACACACACACACACACACGCCCGAACACACACACTTACTGAGACTGGGCCACAAATCGCAAATTATGACCACTTGACAAACAGTCAAATAGCAGATATTGTGGCATATATGTCGTGAGGATAATTTTTATTCATGGTAAATGAAGATCCCCCAAATCATCAGTTTAGACCTAAATGATTAAATAAATGGAGTTTGTAATCGCTTTCTAGTTGCCTACCTAGTTTAACTGTATGTACTGCAGCAGCTGTGTGCTGTTAGAAAACACAGGATCGCTTATTCACGCAAAAACCAAAAAACGGGAGGTCTTTAAAGGAGCAATCATTAATAAATGTGCTTGTATAATCATTTCACAAAACACTTCTGAACTGAACAGGATGTTGTTCAAATGTTTACCGACTCAACATGTTCGTTATATTTAAGTAATTATTATTAACTTGAGGATAATAATAATAAATTACTTACTTATTTTTTATAATAGCTTAGTCTTCGCTGGAGATGGAAAATACAGACACATTTAAGGATTCATAAATACATGTCTCGACAGCATAATCCCTAATGAACTTCAGGGTTACGTTGCCAAATGTCATCTTGTGTTTTTCAGTGCTATAATCTCACGTCCATGTGTGTATGGCATGACTAATGTCACTGTAATCAATAATTGTTGTGAACGTCTTGTGGATCGATTTGTCACAACATTGACGACACGTTGTCCCAAGTGGGAGGTCAAACAAGTTAAAATAGGCTTGGATTGGAAAACCACTGTCATCTACATTGTCACCGTATGACGCATTTGTCGTTTTAAAATGCACTCATTACCATTGTGCCTTCATGCACTCACACCTGGAGACCTTACTGTGTGTACTGTGTGTGGACGGCTTAGGTTAGTCCCAAACCAGACCAGACACAAACTCATTTTCACCTTCAATAAAAAGGCTTTTTTGAAGAGAGTGAAAACAATACAGCCCCGCCCACATGCAGGCCCTCTGTGTGCTTCGCTCCGTTAAAACAACATGACTCCAGTTCTTGTTTGTGTCTGCAGATATGAGGGGACATTCTGGACCCGCATGCGTCTTCAGATACCGTGCGTGTGGAGACAGCGATGCGGTCACCGCGTGGACAGATTACCTTAACTTCCTTATTGAGTCCACGGCCCCATGGCCTCTGTCTCCCCACCGCGAGCACCATAACTCACGCATCGCATGCCTTGGCCACCACCGCGAAGCCGGATGGAAATAAATCGACCCACAGCCCCGCTCCCCGGGAGCTGAGACCGCTCTTATTTATGTACGTTAATGCATGACCATCTGCCTCCACTGCACACTCCGCTCTCCTCGATGCTCCACACAGGTCCGACCACCGCGAGGTCCTGCCACCGCATCGTGGACAGAAGGAGCGTCTCTTGATTCCCGGTACCGTGTATCCGCTAAGTATTTATAATATTAAATGGGGATTTGTGACATGGCAACACGGAGCCATCCAACAGAGTCGGCACTCAGGTGTCAATTCTGGATGCCAGGTGTGTGTTGTGATCTGGATCGTCCAATCATAAATGACACATTGAAATGACAAGTGGACGTTTATCCCTATGAATTATTTACACAGGGAGATTGGGGAAAAGCTGTCGGCCTGCGATTTGTATGATTTGTTTATGTGTACGGCCAGCGTTTGTTAAAAGTGCAGCGCTGTGAATGTGTCACGAATGATCTGATAATGATATGTGATTTGTATTATCCTTAAATGTCATTTCAGTGTCTGTGCCCCTGCAGGTTCTGGCCTGCTAAGCAGCAGAAAGTCAGTGTGCTTCTGCTGTGGAGCGATACAAGACATAACCAAGACATAACCAAGACATGACCAAGACATGACCAAGACATAACCAAGACATAACCAAGACATGACCAAGACATGACCAAGACATAACCAAGACATGACCAAGACATGACCAAGACATAACCAAGACATGACCAAGACATAACCAGGCCTTCCAAGTGATTCCTACACATTTTATTTATTGTGATGCCCATTTGCCTGTTGCCTGTTTTAATTGCATCCAAAAGGAAAGGCTACATTTAGTGTTTTTTTTATTGCAGGGATCTCCAGCTGAACGAACTTAAAGCAGCCATGTTTTTCTTCCCAAGCGGTTTGTCTAGAGAGCAGAAAACAGATTGTGTTGCAGACCATCGTTATCCACACAGACACCAACACTGATTGATCGATGCTGTAGTGCACTTTACAGTGAAAATGAAATGGAACTTTTTTTCATAATGTGATTCACAAGACAAGATGAAGATAAATGACTTAAATATAAACTTAAAAGGACCTGTGCTATGCGTCCAGTAAAGTAAAAAAAAAATACCTCATTCAGGGCCCTATTCCATAATGGAATATTTTGTAATATATTAAAATATATATATATTTGGGCTAACAACATCACAAAGTCTACCATGGTGATCACGGAATGAGTCAAAATGAAGAAACGAGAAAGCAGTTCTTAACGATAACTTAAAACTCAGAGTACACAGAGAGTGAGTTTAAAATGGACATAACACCTCCCTGCAGCCCCAGACACACAGCAGTAATTATCATATCAAACAAACCATGGAGATACGAGGTGGTGCATTCAGGCTAACAACAGCAGCGTGATGTGTGTGTATTGCATATATTACAGAAAGCACACACACACACACACACACACGTATAATGCCACTCTTCATTTCCCATGATGCACCTTGTTCGTACCAGTCTAATCAAGGTCAGCTGTAGGCCTGGCCGTGCCCCTGTAAATGCTCTCCTGCTCCATTCGGTCACAACTTTGGTCTTCCTTGCTGTTTTTTTCCCATCCCTCTTCCTCTCGCTGCTCTTCATCGTTCTTTCCTTCCCTCTTCCCTCTCCATCGTTCTCCCCAGCACTGCTCAGTCCTCCCCACTCCACCCTTATCGCACATCACCGGTGACACCGGTGTCAATCGGGCGGTGTCAACCGGGCGGTGTCAATCGGGCGTGCAGAATAAGAAGGTTAATTATCTATAACTGTAATATCATCTCCAGCACAGCAGCAGCTGAGCGCAGAACACACCCACACACACCAGCAGGTTTATGATCACCAGCGCGGTGAGGTGAAGAGGTCAATCTCTTATTCTCTACCTTTCAAGCTGTCCTTCATTACTTACATTGCTCTTTTTATTTTTTATTTGCTGAAGTCTTACGCTGGCCATCAAGGTTTCGATCAAATCCTGGAGATATGAAATGGATGTGTGGTAATAGACAGAGTGAAATGACGGATTTCCAGGTGAGACAGAGGATACAAGGGCAGGTCTAACATGGGAAGAATCAGGCAAGTCAGTTGACTCTTCAGGATTTAATTTGCGATAGTGTTTGGAGGAGTTAGTATAGTCTTTTAGAGAGAAGCTAAAAGGTCAATTTCCATTTATGTAGATTTTAATACTTTGGTAATACTGAAATATTTACTCAATAAACTTCCAAAGTACCTCCTTAAAACACTTTTGAAATAGTTCACATAAATAACATTTGTGGAACAGTAAAACATCAACTGAAGCATTATATTTTTGGATAGATAGGCCCATGTTGGGTCACGATAAGATCTTCTTTTCTTTTCATTTCCTTTCCAAACTCAGCGGAAACAGTTTGCCTATGTGTGGCCAGAACCACGGCAGATAACCTTGAGATGGACAAAAAGTTTTGCCTTCATTAGAATCAAACAAGTACGTAATTTCTTCTCGCTGACGAGCTGAAAAAGATTCCTATTCGAGGCCTTTTTTTTATGATAAAATATGAAGCAGGAGCAGATGTTTGATATTGCAAAGGGTATGGAACTTAACTATGCATTATGTTAATTCCATTACTTTCCAGACTACTTAAAGGACCATACTGATCTAGTTTTAACGCCTCACCATTGCCGGATATATGCCTTATCATCAAAATCTAGGAAAGTGAATGGGCCTGGTAGATACAGGGTATATGCTCTACTGACTATTATCTTCCCTTATTTAGTGCCTTTTGAACTTCCATTCATCTTGAAAGGGCGTAGAGGAAACTGTGATACTCGAGGTATAAAATGGTTTAAAATGACATGCCATAACTCATGTGCAAAACGTCATGTTGTGCTTTGTACCTCCTGCCCCCCTCTGTTTCCTAAGGAGATGGTATGTTCCACAGTGGACTGTTCATTTAGCGCCAGACAGAGACATTGTGGCTAATAGGACACAGTCACAGTGAGGTGGAGGAATTGGATTTCAATTCACAAATGTAAATGTCCTATACTTAAAAGAAATAAAGTATCCTGAACGGAATTAAACACATGTTTCTTAAGGCTGAATTACCTACAGTTGGCAAAGGCTTAATTGATTCTCAACGTAAACACAAGGGACTGTGGTACTTAGGATGGAAGCCGAACTCCTAAAGCAAACTGTGTGCGCTCAAACTTTGTTGAAGGCAGGACAAATCTTTTGGGTAATGGTGATGAGATGAAATTACACTGGTACGGTCCATTAAACAATGGAGTGACCGAGCTCGGAGTGAAATATGGAGTCAGATTAGTCCTAATCACCACAAATGCATTTCACGTTTACAGCTATTTTCGGATGCACAACACAAACATCTCTCCTTTTGAATAAATTGATTAAAAAAAAATACATAATTCACAACATGCATCTATTCAGTTATTTGATAAAGAACTGGGGTTAGATGGACACGTGCACTTTGGAAAGATGTGTGAACGTTGCTGCATTCCTGTGTGAACTATACTGCATTGTGTGTGGATTATCTTGACACTTCTGCCAGGTTAGACATCATCTTTCTTGGAATTGTTGCTGGTGAGGGAAGATGCAAATGCACAGAGGTAAACTCAGAACGTGGGCCTTGTGAAGACAGTGAAGGGGAGATGAGGCGCATATTGCTGCAGGCAGCCGGGAGGATTTTTTTGAGCACCCCGTGGAATTACATCCAAATAAACTGATGTTTTTCTATTTTTTAAAAAGAGTGAAGCATCAGATAAGATGTGGTCACAGTGGGGGATTAGGTTAGAGTATATATACGTGAGAGAGTGTGTGATTGATTGCTGTCATCGGGTTCAAAGGTCACCAGCGGCGTGAACATCGAACGCGTAACTACACGTTGGTATTCCGTGAATTTAGTAGAAAATGGTTGAGCTTGTCGGGACTAATGCCATTTTGAACATGGATGCACTCAGGATGCCTTCCCCTTCAGCACATTAAATGCAACGCTTAATAATGTTAGTTGGTTGATTTGGCAACAGCTGAAGCTCACAGTGTAACCGGGGAATCCATTGGGCACGCCAAATGAAATGTAAACGCAGCGGTAATCACCATCGAGATGCGTCATTGGACGCTTAACACTGTTTCGTAGCCTTCGTCTCCCCATTGCCACAGGATTTAGTGGTTTATACCTCACACCAACGTCTTCCTCCCAAGCGTTTATAGACAGAAGAGGCACTCAGGCACAATAAGTTGGTGTTAGGACGCGAGCTGACTACATCTCGGTAAATCCGGCAGAAGACATTGAAAGACTCAATGTGACTTTTGGATTGATATCGCTAACCTGAACCTGACTGCGTTCACGCTGCAGTCAAATTGTATTCACCCGGTTTTAGCTCTGACCGCTAATAGCATCAAATGCAGTCCTACCTCCCCATCGCAGAGCGGAAACACGCTTACAAACCATGAACATCTCCCATCGCAGAGCGGAAACACGCTTACAAACCATGAACATCTCCCATCGCAGAGCGGAAACACGCTTACAAACCATGAACATCTCCCCTCCCCATCGCAGAGCGGAAACACGCTTACAAACCATGAACATCTCCCCTCCCCATCGCAGAGCGGAAACACGCTTACAAACCATGAACATCTCCCATCGCAGAGCGGAAACATGCTTACAAACCATGAACATCTCCCCTCCCCATCGCAGAGCGGAAACACGCTTACAAACCATGAACATCTCCCCTCCCCATCGCAGAGCGGAAACACGCTTACAAACCATGAACATCTCCCATCGCAGAGCGGAAACACGCTTACAAACCATGAACATCTCCCATCGCAGAGCGGAAACACGCTTACAAACCATGAACATCTCCCATCGCAGAGCGGAAACACGCTTACAAA
>OMNO01055662.1:3976-11476 GCA_900303215.1 Trachyrincus scabrus
TGGCTGGATTAACATATCCTGTATGTGTGTGAGTGAGAGAGAGAGAGAGAGAGAGAGAGAGAGTGTGTGTGTGTGTGTGTGTGTGTGTGTGTGTGTGTGTGTGAGAGAGAGAGTGTGTGGGGGAGTGTCTGTGTGTTTCGGTCCCATTAGGCGGATGGATCTCTAGACGAATGGCTATTATCCTAATTAGCACTAATTATGTCTGCTTCCAATAAACCACTAAACTGGCAGCGCCCCTCTCTCTGTCTGACTTTAATCCTACATCTCTCTCTCTCTTTGTCTGTCTGTCTCCCTCTCTCTCTCTCTCTCTCTCTCACACACACACACACACACACACACACACACACACACCATCCATCTCTTTACCTTTCTTTTTCTCACACCCCTCTCTAACTCTACAAATGTCCTCTCCTTGGAAATACGTTTTTACAAAGAAGATTTACAAAGAATTTAACGAATAGTTTTCTGTATTTATTAAAAACTGTGTATTTCTCAAGGCTGTTTTTCAACTTGTGTGATTCGATAGAGTAAAGGTAGAGGAATTAGCATGTGTTCACTTATCAATTATTCCTAATCTTCTCATCTCCTCACAATACCGGCCACGACACATAATAAATATGGCAGGAAATAAAGTAAAAACAGCAGTTGGTATTTAGATTTGGATTCAGTGTTAGTTTTATTATTATTATTATTATTATTTCATTACAGAGTAACCCACAGCAACAAAGATTATACTTATGACTTAGGATTAACCTGTCACCATAGAAATGTATTCCTGCAATGCAAGTCATACATGCAAACGGACACGCACACACACACGCACACATACATGCGCGCTCACACACACACACACACACACACACACTCGGCCTGTGACACACAACCTGGGGTCCCAAACTCAGCCTTAATCAGTCACCCCTCACTGCCCTGTGAAACCTCTGTCAAACATACTCTCTCCATCCCCGGCTCCACCCCTCCATCTCTCCCATTCTCTCCCCCCCCCTCTCCCTCTCCCTCCCTCCATCTCCTCTTACTGCTCTGTCAATAGGTTAAGAACTCCTGCCAGTGAAAGCTCTGTGTGTGTGTGTGTGTGTGTGTGTGGCTGGCCTCTGGTCAGTGATGGATGTGTGTGTGGCAGGTAATTAAAAGGGTGATTAGTGGATAATTAAAAGTGGTCTCTGTCTTTAGAATATCTAATGACTTCAGACGGAGGGCAGGCACTCGGCACACACACACACACACACACACACAAACACACAGAATGGCGTCTGGAGTGTGCCATTTGGGTCTTATGGGGAAATAATGGTTTGTGAAATGCTATAAGATAAAGATGGAGTGGCGGACGGGGGAGAAAGCACTGTGGAATGATGAGGGGAGATGAGAGAGACGGACAAAGGAAGAAAAGTAGCAAATCAGATATTGAAAAAGACATAGCAGCTCTCAAGGATCCCGATCTATCACATTAATCATCATCAGCACTCTGCACAAACACCACGCAAGGAGACAGAGACACACACACACACACACACACACACACGTGCACACGCATGCACACACACACACACACACACACACACACACACACACACACACATATGCACAAATTCATTTTTCCATTACAGTCCCGAAACTTGCTCTCTCTCTCTGTCTTTCTCTTTGCAAATCTCTCAGCCAGATACTCCAGGCCTACAATTCACCAAGCCAACACACATGCACACACACGCAGGCATACACACACTCCGCCGGGCACAGCTAGCATGGTTAGCCAATGCTACGGTACATTACGCGGGTTAATTACAATAGCAAATAAAATGTCACAAGCAGTCTTGTAGCTGCTGCATAACACCCGGCCACGCTGACGAGAGACACTGCTGACGTTGACAGTGACACGGATACAGGTGTCAGTTAGTGTCAGTCACCATGGACTTCCATGGGGTCCACATCCTAACCTGAGAACAAGACCAGCGACCGAGAGTCCTCCTGACTCCTCACAGTGTAGATGGCACGTGACCCGTGAAACAACGGTTTCATTTACCTGTTTAAACTGCCACAACTAGCTCAACGCCCATAGCTGGACTGAGAAAGATATCCAATTCAATCAGTTATAACTTTTAGTGTTTGCCAGCAAATATCCAAGTATTAATGTGCATCGGCAACTAGGATTTGCAATGTTTTCTCCACATCAAAATTGCAGCGATGCCGAGAAACCCGTCTGTCGGCCCGGTGACGCCAGTGCCGCAGAGTGACAGGGAGGTTGTGAGAAAGATTATTTTCATCAGAATTCACACAAAGAAGGTGTTTTTTTTCTTCATGCAGCCAAAAGAAATTCAGGAAAATGTTGGCAGAACACGTAAAGATCATTCGCGGGCTCTGAAGCGTTGAGCCCCGGTGTCTTCCTAATGTAATCGCCTCCCCTTGTACCTTGACAATGACGGATATCGGCGAAAACTGCCATCCTTTGGCAGTAGACGGGGGCTTTACTCCTTCCCTGCTGGGTCTCACATCGGTAACATGAATGTTTAAACAGCACTTATCACATCTGTCCACTGCATCAAAACACTGCAGAACAAGTAGCCTCCAGGCAATGTAGCATCCCACTGTGATGTTGCTTGCAAGGGCATGCTTGTGATCTACTGTAATTAGGCCCCTTTGAAGAAATTGCCTTGAAGGAAGCCATTTTGTCTTGACTATAATGTCAATAAGTCAAGTTATACTAATCCTTCTTTCGGCTTTGGCAAAACATGTCTTGTCATTGTCGTCTTGTTACCATGAATGATTACTGTTATATATAATTGAGCAATATATGTACTATTGCTATTCGTGCTCTCTCTTTCTCTCTCTCTCTCTCTCTCCCATATACATATTCACATGCATGCACACAAACACAGACATACACACGCACACACTCGGCTGGAGTAAATGTCTCTGTCTGCTGGAGAAAAAGTGTCAAACCAAAAATAATAGAAAAATGCAACTGACGAAATGGTTGACGAACTGCATTGAGGCTGGCTTTTTCCAACGTGACTGTAGAAACAAACACCTTCCTCCCTGACCCATCCCTCGCCAGATGAATTGTGCACGTTAATTAATTAATTCGGTTGGCTGCTCCTTCGCCCCTCCACCTCCTCCTCCTCCGTTTCTGGCGTTCTTCGGAATTAATTTACTTGCATCGTTTTCCATTAGCAGACTGTGACTCACTTAGGACGATATAGAAAACAACCTGGCCCATTGGGAGAGGACGACTTCCTGAGGAAACGCGTCTATTATCTGCATCTAGCCTACACACCGTTCAGCAAGCGCACCGGGGGGCCTACGTGCAACGGCTTCACCTCACAGATAGCTGTAAGATTATGTTCGGTTGGGAGGAAACACGAGCAGGATGAGCAGCAGATGTCCCCTTCGGTTTGAACCGACCTCAACAGCTCCCACTTTGTCTTGACTAAGAAGATAACCACGGAACGAAAGACAGAGAGAGAGAGAGAGAGAGAGAGAGAGAGAGAGAGAGAGAGACAGAGAGAGACAGAGAGAGAAAGATGACAACGAGACACAAAGAGACATAGAATATTAATATAGTTTGTAGAGAAAGTGAGGGAGAGCTAGAAGAAGAGTGTCCAGTGAAACTATTTCTTTAATGCAAGCTTTTATTTTACGCTACATTAAGGGACCAAAAGAGCAATTCAATTATTGAGTGGGTAGAGGAATGGGGAGATGTGTGTGTGTGTGTGTGTGTGTGTGTGTGTGTGTGCACCAAAGGTTTGTAAATTGGAAAGATAGCGGGTCAAAGCGGGCATCTTGTCACATCATTTCCACTCTTGTTCCTGTTTTAACTGAAGCTCTTGAGAAGATTTTCACATCATGCCACGGTGTACTGTCTCGAAGTACACTTGAAGGACTCGAGAGATTAAAAAGAAAACAACAAAAAGACAATTAAGTAGAATTTCACACAGCTTCCTTTTAGGGGCTGATCACGCAGCTCATGGAATTGATTTGTGATCCGCCCGGCGTTTCAGTGGTCAACAAACCTCAGCTACACACGCTGTCTCTCGGCAGGCTTTACCGGTGTTGAACGCCCGGGTTTCATATATCATTCAACTGAATGTCAGGGCTGATGAAATGTTGGGAAAGTGTGGTCTGTGCTGAATCGCCTATGGCACATCTCTGCAATTCTTTGGTGACAAAGGCCGAATCAAAATGAAATCAAACGGAATAACACAATGATTGTATGGAAATAGCTAGCTAAATATCGTTGTAGCAGGGGTATTGAGGTACTTATTTCAAATCACAGGTTTAGCTTTTTTTTTGCAAGTGGTTGAAATGTCTACACGGAAAGCAAGCAATTATAGTTGGGAACACAGAATAAATAGTGTGAGAAATGTCAGTCTACTCAGCAACTGGGTGTTTATTACTTTAATAATAATCACATTCTGGCTAGGAGGGCAATAAGCTTAAGGAGTCTGACAAAAACTCATTCCGAAAACATCATCTACATCGAAATATAAAACGTAATGCTAAATAACTTTGCTTTCATATTATATGGATAAATAACTGAGATACTTACATAGTACTGTAGTAAATGTCCAAATTATTTTGGTGATTAACGTATAATGTATAACAACAGTTTACTGAAGAAATTGCAGGAAATATAATTACCACCACTTCCCCCTGCACTTACTTCCACTTAATTACTTACTGGATTTGACCTTGAATTTATTTTTTGTTCTCCTAATAAATGGAGTTTTTTAATTAAGAATGAACAAAACATCCACCAAATGTCGGCAGTTTTAGCGACTCCGGTTTGGACTAAATTTGGAAACATTTTCATCATTAAAAAGGATGAAAATGACTAGCATTACCTAGCGTAGCACTTTACATTTCTTGGTCTTTTGATGAAAGGCGTGATTTTCAAAAGAACGTGTGAACCGGCCGCATGACTGCCCCGAGCGTATCGTAGTAGCTACCACCCGGCCAGAGACAAACCCCGGAGGAGAGCCTGGAAACAGTAGAGAATCACGGCTGACGCAAGTGGATTTCAAACAGCAGAAAGGGCATTATGCAAGTCTGGTCAGTTTTCTATGAACTCATGAAAACCAAGTGACAGGCCAGAAACAAACTCTTATTGCGAAGAAAGATGATGGATACATAATTTGTGATTGAAGTCGAGTTTAGTGCCGGTTGTGCTTTAAAGTCCAATATGAAATCAATAGAAAAACAGAAACTTTTCTTTCTTGCAACTGGGCTTGAATCGATAAACGTCCAATTCCAAAAGGTAACCAAATCACATAATTGAAAATAAATCAGAAATCTAAGCTTCCAGTGGCTCAAAAGATTACGTTTCCTAAACATGCCACGAGCCTAAACCATTTGCTATACCCGGCATCAATTTCCTTCAGCCTCTCTTATCTGCATTTCTGTTCCCATCCTACTCTGATCCCTCTCTCTCTCTCTCTCTCTCTCTATCTCTGTACCCTCTGGCTTTCCAGTAACTGTCCCTGAAATGACAAGTGTCTCTGAATCATTATGAGTGGAAGGGCTTTCAAACGGCAACTCGCCGTGTCAACATTTTGAGTTACTCCTGTCTTTTCCATCTCCCTCCAAATAACTGTTTTCCTCCGTCCTTTCCTCTCTTTCTCTCCCTCCCTCCCAAACACACAGGCACAGGCTTATGCGCGAGCGCACACACACACACACACACACACACAGACACACACACACACACACACACACACACGCACACACAGACACACACACACACACAGAGCGTAAGATACAGGCAGGAGTGCAAATACACAGAACATCTGTTCCAGGATTTAAGGCAGCGAGGAATTTCCTTCTGTTCAGACCTCTGAGATGACTGTGTGTGTGCGCGTGTGTGTGTGTGCATGTGTGTGAATGTGTGTGCATGTGTGAGTGTGTGCACACGGTTGTGTGTGTTAATAGATAAAGGAGTCAAAATAATGAATGGCCCCCTCTGTTAGTGGAGTAGTGTTTGACAAAGCCAAATAAATTGATATCTAGACAGACTCATAAATGCACACCTTTCCGCCAGATGGCCACTTCGCTCAGGTCTACGGCGGACGATATTTCCCATAAGGCCTGGTTACTGACCACCTGTGACATTAGTGTTCTCCGCATCGCCGGGCGAAGAAATGCAGGAAAACAGCCAGCGCTGGTGATACCGCCTGCCTCTGCATATATCACTCGGACTTTATTTAATCACGCTGCCACTATAATGGAGGAAGAAGGCACAGAGCTAATTCTCCACATCCTGACCTGTTGATGCAGCACGGCCCTGCGCTAACACTCCACATCCATCTGCTGAGGGCCTGGGAGCCTATTAGCAGCAGCAGCCGCGAGGTGAGTGGTCCCAGTTAAAATATACACATCGCCCTCAGCGCTTTCAGGGGGGGAGCCGGCGGGAGAGGCCGACTGTGGAAGAAGAGGAAGAGGTGAAGGAGAGGAAAGACACTGTGTGTGTGTGTGTGTGTGTGTGTGTGGAGGAGAGAGAGAGAGAGAGAGAGAGAGAGAGAGAGAGAGAGGGGCAGTGACGGCGAGCGGGAGCCAAATTGGAGGGTGAAATATGGCAGCAGGCAGTGAGGTTTTGATTAAATTACAGCACAGCTCCTCAAGTGTGACGGACAGCCGGCAGATGGACGGACGTACAGACGGACAGAGGGCAAGACCGGTAGACTCGGGCACACGCAGAGGGACCGGCTCTGTGCGCGTGCAGGTCGAGTTCGAACACACGGAAGGACGCACGGACTGGGCGGCTGGAAGGACGGCCAGGCAGGTAAGGGGGCAGAGAGAGGCAGGATGAAGACCGGGAGATGGGCTGGGGATTTGGGGAATGATGCATGTGGATCAATAAACTTCATAAGCGGCATCATTGGCTAGGCTATCATGAAGACAGTCAACCACGAGGCACCATCTGGCCCGGTCTCACTGGACCACAGGATCAGCCAACATGACCTCTCACACATACTTGCACGCACACATGTGCGTGCACACACACACACGCACACACACACACACACGCAGAGGATTTCAGAGGAGGAAAGTGGGGAGAGGGGAGAGGGGTGAGGCGAGAGGGGTGAGGCGAGAGGGGGTGACAGACAGTGTGGTGACATGTGAAGAAGACAGAGGAAGACGTGTTGTGTTTAGGCAAGCAGAAGAGACGGCAAGCAGAGGTGTAAATTAGCCTTTTCTGGAAGGGTTTGAAATGGATTTTGTGCCGGGTGATGGCACTACTACACCACTGTGTGTTAGTATATGTGAGTGTGTGTGTGTATGTATGTGAGTGTATGCGTGTGTTAGTGTGTCTCAGTGCATGTGTGTGTGTATGTGTCGGTCCGTGTGAGTGTATCTTATCTCCACACTGCAAGCAAAAGTGGCCCAAATTTGCTCATATGCGATTCAGTTCAGATTTCATATTTGGTGCTAAATCAGATACAGGTCAGATTTTTTGTCTGAAAGGTCATATCGGAATTCATGCGACTATTACGT
>OMNO01055673.1:0-11038 GCA_900303215.1 Trachyrincus scabrus
GGAGCGTTCAATATGATAAAACTTGGCGCTGAGAACCGGTGTCAGGCGGAGCGTCTCTCCAGGGTCCTGTCCTCCTTGTCTGATGTTTCAATCAGGAGGCTGAGACGCCACGATGCATGAAAGCACACACACACACACACACACACACACACACACACACTATCAACTCAGTGGATAACACGCAGGACCCCCGGAGAATCACCCCAGCCAGAGGAGACACGGAGATGGAAGAGACAGTTTATGAGAGTGGAAACGAGAAGAAAGACGAAGAATAAAAAAAATGAAGGGGGGATGACAGGGCAAACAGATAAAGATAAAGAAGTGAGAGCTTGAGGGAGTAAAACGTTCAATTGATTTGAAATGTTCAATTGGATCTCAATACTTTGTTTTTGTGGAAAATGTGTTCCCTGTCTCATGAATTTGATTGGTGAAGCGGAAAAGACGCTTTCCCTCTCTCTGTTGCTTTGGGAAGCGACTGGAGATAGAAATCATTTTAGTTTCTTCTGAAATAAAACAATACTTGTGCTATTATCCTCCAGCGCCGCATGCCTCCCGGCACAGTTAATAATCCCGAGGAAAATAAAAAAGGGTTTGAATAATATTCTATCATGCTAGAGGCTGACATCTGATGACCGTGAGATCCCACCCTGTGAGGATCACACAGGGGTGGGAGTTTTCTTAGATCTTATGAATAATCAACCGAAAATCTTTAATCTGATTACATGTGAAATGCATTCATTCATTGTAAGTGATATGTAGCCTTTTGTGAGCCCCAGACACACACTCAGGTAATGACTACACATAATGTATATCATATACACATACATACAATTTCTTATATTTTTATATTTTTTTAGTGCTCTTACTGTAAATATTGTGCTGTAAATATTGTGTTGTTATTTTATAATGTAAATAGTGTATACTTGTTGCCATTTGCACATTTCTGTTGAGCACTGCCACTTTTTCATTTCGACCCATGGCTGCACCTACCATTCGAGGGCCCCACAAGGGACCTCCGCTTGAGCAATTGCAAATGGAAATAAGGGAATATATTAAACAACTAACTGCCATACATAAGTTTATATTCCAACAGGAGAAAAACAGGGTTCCAGAACCAGAAGAAGAACCAAGGGGGGTGGAGCCCGGTGACCAGGTATACCTGAGGGTGTTCAGGAGGCGTTGGAACGAGCCCAGGGAGAGAAGAACCATACAAAGTAACCAGAGCAATGCCAACAGCCATCCAGGTAGATGGAAGTACCACCTGGTACCATCTCAACCACTGCACGAGAGCCGTCACTCGACCAAGGACTGACGAATACCATGAGGAAGATCCGAATGCTGAAGCATCCATGGACTGACCAACAGCATTGAAGATCATTGAATACAAGTGGAAGAATGTTCAGTAATTGATGGGTGAAAGGATTTTTTCTTTTATATTCCAATATATTCTTTGTGTACTCTATATATCTATATATTCCATTATAATATACTTTGATTTATTTTGTATTTTGTTGTTGTTTGATATTATGATCATAATCGGGATGTTATATTTACTCCACTGCAAGGCTAAAAATAAGTGCATAAGCTTAACGTCCGTTTTTAGGTAAAATATCATAAAATATCATATATGTTTGATTATATTTGCTTGATTCAAAATACTTTCTTGTTTAATGGTTCACTGGTAGCCTATATTCCTTTTTTAGTTCAATTCCGACCTTGGTAATGAAGTCATATTTTTCACCGGGTTGTCCACGTTTCCATATGAAACAACACGGTTAGAATGTACAGGGCTAAGTATCTAATATGCGCTTTTAGTAGTCCATCTTCGGAACATTGTAGTTTCACCACCACAGCAGACCCACATCCATAACATCCGCCGTCGCATCATTACGTACCCTAGTGTAAGTGCAGTCGCATTCTCTTAGTTTAACACAGACCAAAACGTTAACTTTGTTCTTGTTCTTGTTATATAACTCACTGGACTCATCCAATGCAGATGAAGGATTGAACAAAAGGATTGAAAAAAAACTGTTAACGTTAATGTGTTTTCATATATGATTTACTTTAAAAGTGCATTTCACAAAGGCACCTTTACAAATTATAACAACTTGATGAGCCATTATTCTGTGGTGTCCTAACCCTGAGCCAGGATAAAACATTTTTTTAAAATAATTTCACCAATGTTTTTTTTAACACATCAGTTTACCAAGAAATGTGGAAAAAAGTGTGGTTGCTTGCGTTTTTCTTAGCATTACAAAAATCTTGAGTTGAAAAGAAGATGGTCGATTGTCTTATAATGGGGCAAGTCATTTTTTCACAGATATAGAAATAATAATGATATGCTAAATCGTGATAACTGTCCCTTTTAAATAACAGAAATAGTATATGGCAATACTTAATTAAATATTAAACAAAATCTAAATTACCTTGTAACCATCTTTCACATGCATGGATGGATCTAAAAAGCAACAATAGTGACATTTTATGAATGAAAAAGGGAAGGCAGTAATACCTCTAAAAGCTAGAAGTTGCAGTCTGCAGTCTGTCCTGCAGAGGAAGCTGTAGAGCAACAGCAATGGCCACAACGCCACTGCATTGGAGTAGAATACTAGAGACTAGAATATCATATCAGACTGCGCCTGCTTCTGTATTTATGAGCCAATTTAGCTTTTATACAGCTCATGGCTAATTTCTGACCAATCAGGGCATCTCTTCCATGATTAGTTCGGAGAATTAATATTTCCTGTCAATCACAGGTGCGTCAAATGCAACAAATCCTATGTTTTTGCCAGTCTCTGCCAACCAGTTTGTGAACGTTCCACTCCTAACGCAGGTTCTGCATGTTCTTTTCACAACGTCGAAGTGCCTTTTCGGATACACTTTGGCGTCATGACGTAAGGACACCGGTGGCGAGGTGTGTGTGTGTGGATGCGTGGAGCTCCATCTGGGCAGCGGTTGGTTTTGATGTCCACATCCGAGAGAGGGGCTTCTCGGATACTTATAGTATAACGCCACGGTGTGTGGCGCATTTCATATAGGCCTACAACATTGGTCATTATAACGCTCATACACAACGCTCATACACAACGACACAACAACAACTAGTAGCTCCTATCACAAAGTTGGCGTGGGTCGTAACCATGGGGATAACACGTCCCCCCTCCTTCCTAGAACTCTTAGCCCAAAATGCATTTTTAAAAATGTCATAGTGTTCGAAATCGAGCTGAAACACGGGGTTCACTTAAACTTTTAAAAGTCCTAGAATCCTGCAGCTGAAACAGTGGGCAACAGAACTTTTACATGAGTTTTATCTCTGGCCCCATCAGTAGTGTGTGAGGCATGTGAAGCCCCAGATCTTACGGCTCTCGATCCCCTCGCCTTGTGCCACAATAAAATGTTTATCTTGCAGAAAGCTATTCGACAGATTAGTTAGTTCATTTATTTTGTGACATTATTATTACATTATATTATTATTATTACATACATATTATTACATAGACTCATTCAATACGGTTCAGTACAGCAAGCTCAAATCCAACCTCTTCAAATCCAATACTACATCATCAATGAACCCATTCTCACATTGGTTGAGCACTTATTAAAATGATTGACATGAACAGAAATAGAGGCAAAAAAAAACACTCTAAAAAAGCAAAAACAGGTTCAAGGCATAATATAACACTTGAAAAAGATGTTTAACTATATTGTGCTTAAATCAAGGGATGATATATCCAGGCTACAAACGTTTGTATACGTAAATGATCCTGTTGCAGTTAGGGCACACGTGCTGTACGTCTTTACAGGAGTCAATACAGAACGGGATACAGCAGCAAAAGAAACACCTACATAAACAGAGAGGAAAATTATGTTTTTGCATATTGTATATGCAAAAGTATATGCAAAGTATATTGCTCTGTTTGTTGTTTCAATGCTGTATGTCTATCTGTGTGGTACAGTCATGGAAGACCATGTTGTGGCAACACATGTATATTGTATGGATCTTGTTGTGACCTGAATGCATTTGAATCTGACACAGAATTTAGTCAAATTGCTATATATTATTATTATTATTATACACCAATAGTAATTATAAGAATTGATGATGATCAATGATAATAACAACAATGACCACAAAATTATAATGTTAATAATAAATCATAGTAATTTGATACAAACCTCATTTAAATTTATTTTAAAGGATGTTCATTGAGCCATGGATGGATAAGAAAAAAATACAGCTTTGTCCATTAAAGCTTAGCTTAATCGGCCAATTTATGGGTCTGACGGCACCTACTACTTTTCTGTTTTTGATATCTCTGTGGCCAGACACTGTTATCATTGTGTTATGTGTATTGTTGTATGCACACTACTGTAAACAACATTTCCCCTGGTGGGATAATAAACGAAAACTTGGACTTTACCCAAAGATGGCGAGGCCACCACAGATGGCCCAGGTCATCAGGCCGTTCTCGTGCTGGGTCCTAGTGATCACTGCCTGCTGGCAGTGGGGGCACACGGTCTGGCCCGGGACGTCCTGTAGAGAGGGCGTCACCACCACGTGGGTGACTGCAGGAGGTCAGGGATAAGACATGAGGTGAGGTGGTGTGAGATGTGGTGAGATGGCGTGAAGTGAGGTGAGGTGAGGTGGCGTGAGATGAGGTGAGGTGAGGTGGCGTGAGATGAGGTTAGGTGAGGTGAGGTGATGTGAGATGAGGTGGTGTGAGGTGAGATGAGGTGGCGTGAGGTGTGATGAGGTGGTGTGAGGTGAGGTGAGATGAGGTGGCATGAGGTGAGGTGGTGTGAGTTGAGATGAGGTGAGGTGACGTGAGGTGAGGTGGCATAAGATGAGGTGACGTGAGGTGAGGTGAGATGAGGTGGTATGAGGTGAGGTGAGGTGAGGTGAGATGAGGTGGTATGAGGTGAGGTGGCGTGAGGTGATGTGAGATGAGGTGGTGTGAGTTGAGATGAGGTGACGTGAGGTGAGGTGGCGTGATGTGAGATAGTTGAGGTGAGTTAAGGCAAGGAAGGTAGGGTAAGGTAAGGTAAGATGACACATTATAGATTGATAGATTTACATAATCTTATGACCAACAGACAAAGTGCTTATGGGAGCTCATTTGTGTGGACCTGTTGTTTACCTGTTGCATGTTGAGCTGGAGGATACCCACCTGGTGACACATCAATAGGGTTATTATTGCACACATGTTATTTCTGAATAACCTGATTTTAGAAATGGTACCCCAGGTAATTTATTGACTTATTTCTGTACTTTTCGGCTGGGAGTCGAACAACCAGATGCTACACCAGACATGGGCAACATACGGCCGGAACTGGCCCGTGGACCGCCTGCAGCGGCCTCAAAGGAAAACAAAACGACCCACAAAAAAATCCATAAAATGCAGCATTATGTTAATGAATCTCAAGGCGAATGACTAGAGATGTTTCGTTTGCAAACAAGTCACGTTACAAATCACGGCTGACGGATAAACATATGTCCTCTGTGCTGCGTATTTCAACATCAGACATGTCGCCAGACTTTGATGGTCTTGCAAAGAGAGGTGACCTGTCTCAATTGTTCCCATTAGGCTACATTACATGGGTAGGCATTACTCTATAAATAGAGCGCACATAGACTGCATCGTACTTAGCAGAGTCAGACTGATTGACTCTGGGGCTGGGTGAGGCTGTGGGGTATTGGCCAATCAAGGCCCACAGGTTAAACCAGCCACCAGCACACACAATCAGGAGGAGCGGTAGCATGTCAGCATGTACCACCTGCTCTGCTATTCAAACTACCTCAAACTCTACAATAAACCGGTTTAACCAACATCTGCCTGTGTCCTGCTACTGGAGAAGCCCTGGAAAGCCATTGTAGATGGCATGTGGCAGGGGAATATATAATTATAATTATAATAGATATAACTGACAGAATTAGCTAAATATGACAGATGAGAATGTCCCTGAAAATCAATAGATTTAAACAGGTTTTTACTGTTTGAATTATTATTGATGATTGCATCGCGGCGAGAGGAATGTGCAAAGAAGCTCAAAAAAGTTATTTTATGTTCAAATATTATGTTCCTGCAGTACTCCGGCGCATGCGCACATTCGACAAAGTGGGATGTTGGAAATATCCAGTGTTTTGCCGTCAAACGCGTCTTAAAAGTAATATTTTGAAGACTTTTGCACCGGCCCGGACTGCTTTGGATTATAGCAAGCACAAACGCAGTCATATCGGTGAGTGGTGAACACTTTTTTAGATATCTTCCACTTGATGTTCGATGAATGGGGAAATAATAGGCAGGATGTAGAACGCTGAGTACAACGCAGTCTACGTGCGCTCTGCTTATAGAGTGAGGGGAGGCAATGTTTTTTATGACACATCATTCATAAATGATGTGTCATTCATAAATATCTCCCAGTTATAATTAACTGTCACAGGTTAGTTATACAGTTACAGGAGTAAAACACAACAGAAAATGAATGAATGTATGTATTCAATGTATTCATGAATATGACGTATATGTAATATGATGATGTATTTGTTCAAAATTTGTGTCTTTGAATATTAATATTTTCCTCATTCAGTGATGCAGGTCTGTACTGGAATGGTAAATATACAATTTTGATGATCGTAAAGCAGTCTGCCTTGAGTCCATTTTTATAACATAATGCAATGTCAGACTATTGGCAAGATGTAGGCTAATTTAATAATCCATTTAAGTGGATTGTGTCCAATGTGTGGCCCTTCGATTACTTAAATCAGTAAGGCCATCTCGAAATCAGCCGTGATCTATAACGTGACTTGTTTGTTCGCACACATACATGGAGCCAAACAAAACATCTTTAGTCATTCGCCTTGAGATTCATTAACATAATGCTGCATTTGCTTAATTTTTTGGGGGGTCATTGTTTTCCTTTGAGACCATTGCGGCCCGGATTGAGATGGCCGCATGTTGCCCAAGTCTGCACTAGAATCAGAGAAATTGCCAAGCAACTCAAAATTGTTTAGTTTTTCCAAACATAACATCTTGAAACTGAAAGCACAAACCAGTGGATTCTAATATAAACACGTGTTTCATAAACAGCCTGTTAATATTTGGGTGGGGGGGGGAAATGCTTTGGTGAAGATAAACAAAGTGCCACGGATATTATATGTTGATATGTTTTTGTTTACTAGTGGTCGACATGGATTAGGCCTCAGGTCAAGTATAGTCCTATACACACGTCTTCTTCACTTATTTAAACAGCTGCCTTTGCACTGTTTTGTCTCTTAGGTTTGCTGCCTTACCTGATAGTCCAGTTTGTTGTAGCTTATGGTCTTTATGTGACTGTGTGATAATGTAATGTTTACTTCTGCACCCTTTCTAAATAATGATATTGTCCATGTCCATTTCACTTTGTGAAGTGGAGCCTACTGACCTCCTTGGTAGCCAGCTTGTGGTGCAGGGTAGCCAGCTTGGGGTCCAGGGTGGCCAGGTGGGGGGTGAGCCGCTGCTCCCGGGCCGCTGTAGTCCAGTGGGGGTCCTGGGTAGGGCGGTGCCAATTCCTCTGGTGGGTATGTCTTCTCCATGCTGGAAGCCCCCTACCTGGCCGTTAGAAATTGTTATTACTATGTTGTACAGGATTACGTGGGACACGTGAACAATACTTTGGGGAAATACTTAGCCTCACACAAGCCATTTGTTAAACAAAACAAAAGACTGAATCAAAATGGAGGTTTGTGTTGTTTTATCTAAATGAAAGTAAAGCCAATTGATAAATACATTATAATTTGCCAACATGTAATACGTGAATTAATGCAGTTAATGCAATGTCCACCTAAATATTTGCCGAAACCATTTTTGGGCCATCCTCGTAATCTAGCCCAACCACTGTGTTTTTAATAGCAGTAATAATTCAAATGAACGTAAAATGAATAGAGCATTCGATTTGAAGCTGTAAAGAAAATTAGAAAATTCCACAAGCATCACTGAAGTGACAATAATGACAGTAAAGCACACCCTCCAGTGTAATATTGCGATTATACCACCAGTGGTGTAATGAGTCAGCGCCGGGCCCAAATGCAAGATGGTCAAGGCGCCTGCACATCACTGGCAGGCCAATGCCCAGTGAATCATTGCTAGTTTTAGCGCTGTCTTCACTTCTGCGTTTCCGCCCCTCGCCACTATATGTCCTCGTTGCGATTCTCTTGCTATTTTATGACTGTCTTCCACTCGCCTCAGGTTTTCAATCCGTGCGTGCAGGCCCTTAACTGTTGCGGGCCCCAATGCAGCTGCATTGCTTGCGTATATGATAGTTACGCCGCTGTACACAACCAACAACATAAAAATATATGAATAAAATGCATATAGCAAGGAAATTCACTCCAAAAATAATAACTTTTTGTTATTTGTATCCCAGGGAAACCATGCTACAACTCACATTGGTTCTGACTAATAGCTGGAAAAAAACAATCAGTCACATCCGTAGACTCCTATGCAACATAAACGGCAGTTTACTACTCCAGCCAGTAGGGGGAAGTGTGATTTGGCCTTCAGTCAGCCAATGCTTTCTAGAGATCGTGAGCTAAATAAATACCACACATATAAACACAAAAACGTGTTACATAACGTGCTAGCTCAATCTTGTTGTAACTAAGATATTTGCTGGAAAAAAAACAGTATTTAAGTGTACTTTAGAAAAGTGTACTATTTTCAGATCACAGCTAGCACACTATTAGAGGGACTTATTTAAGTGTACTTTAAATCTACTTCATTAGAATTGCATTTAAGTATACTTACAAAAAGTGTACTTTAATACAAGTACTTTTTAAGTTATACTCTAGTGTACCAAAAAAGTATACTATCTAAAACATTTATAGTAGATTTTTAGTGAACTTGTGAAAAGTATATTTGTGTCCCTGTCCTAGATAAAACACTATTCGTATACCTTATTAAAATGTACTTCCGAATACACTTGTCCTAGAGAATACACTATTAGTATTCTTCATTAAAGTGTACTTTTGTTTCACTTCATTAAAATTGCTTTTAATTATACTTACAAAAAGTTTACTTTATTGTAAGTATATTCTAGTTGTACTGCAGTGTACCTCAAGTACTCATACTAAATCAGAATTATTTTCAGTTCCCTTGACAGCAATATCCTGTCAAGGGAACTGAAAATAACGTCTCTGTCACCGCCAATATCCTGTCAAGAGAACTGAAAATAACGTCTCTGTCACGTCTCTGTCACCGCCCCTTTCTCTAAGAAAAAACTTTGTAAGCAGCAGATGAGAAGACCGACACTGATTGAGAGTTTGACACTGAAGACTGCATACATACGAAAACTGCAAAGTTAACTAAAACTACTATCAAACAAAGCTTTATACATGTATATGAAGCACAAGACTCACCGAAGCTGTCAGAGAGCGGACGACTCGTCTGAGCATATTATTGAAGATTTTGTTTTTTTCATTAATCAGTGTTTGTAACAGAATAAAGTTGTACTTTATTGTTTTCTAAGTGTATTTGTAATGGAGCACAATAACACTTGGTGGACAGAAACTTGTTTAAAAGTACATGTAAAGTGTAATGGGGACATATTGGAAGCACACTTCTATAAGGCCTACTACAGTAGTATAACAGGATTCAACTTAAAATACAATTTCAGTATATACTTTAAATTATGATGGAACTGCTCTATAAATGCACTTATATATAAGTTTATATTACAACAGCAGTATACTTAAAGCATAATTAAAGTTTGGTAGAGTTTTGGGTTATGTAGTTACCTTGATGTAACTCCAAATATTTGTGAGAAACGCTGAATTGGGTTTTGTTATTTTATACATTGGCAGAATCTGCTTCATTCGCGTTCGTTTGTGTGCTAAAAGTATGACTTTGAGACCTGTTTCGCTGTGCAATGTAAGTCAATGGGGGAGAGAAAAAAACACTGTTTTGGATTATCAAGTTTGAATCTACGGAGCAACTATTGAATATATCTCGCCAATATCTTGCCATTATCATGGCAAGGTAACTACACAACCCAAAACTTTAATTATACTTTAAAGTGCATTTATTTATGTAGCATCAATTGTCATAACTGCACTGTAAATACACTTCTAGATTACTATTAAGCAAACTGCAATACCTTTTAAAGTTTGTTTCAAATACACTGTTGACATAGTCAAAGTGTACTTTGAGTGTGTTAGCACACAAATGGTACTACCTTTCAAGTTTGTTTCAAATACACTTGTAACATAAATAAAGTATATTTTAAGTATAATATCCAACTAACTGCAATACCTTTCAATTTCGTTTCAAATACACTGGTGACAGCAACAAAAAAGTGTAGGCCTACTAATCGCTTTGGGCCACCTATTGCCGGGCCGTGCAAACCCCAGAGCAGAAATAGAGGTAGTAAAACTAGTAAATAGTCAACTCTCACTCTCTCAGCTTCCCCCCTCACAGACACGCACACACAGGCCAAAAGCACCTGGCTGCAATCTGCCTTAATTGGGCGCACCCGGTGCTGGACACAGGTAGAACCAGACCAGTCCACTGATTCAATTCTATCCTGCATCCAGCAAAAACATGTAGGTGTTCAAAGCTAAATGTTACAAAAACTATGAATGGCATTGCTTAGATATTTACATGTGAGTGAAAGCATAAACTGCTGAACATTTTGATATACAATATGTCCATGTAGCTTTAAAACTGTAGGAGTAGCGACAAGTTAGAAAACGACTACAAAAATTCTAATTAGTGGGCTAGCTTAGCGAGCTAGCACACTACTGTTATTTTCGTTTTTCTATTTCTTTATTATTATTCCCCCCACTTTTTTGGTTCTTTAAAGTGTAACTAGTTTGTAATTTTTTGTGCCAGAAACTTCATACTTACACGACATTTAGGTCGTGAGAGGGACAGTGGAGACACAGTGACCTCTCACGACTGTAATTTTGCACTGTAATTTCAATTGCACTGTACTTCACATGTCACTTTTTATTTATTACTGCTAAATTGCACGATACGTATTGTTGTATATTGTATATACCTAC
>OMNO01055687.1:5419-20419 GCA_900303215.1 Trachyrincus scabrus
TTTTCGATTTCCTTTAGAATTTGAGCATGGTTTTCTTTATTGTTTCTTGTATCTATAATGTGCAGGCCTACTCGTTTAAATCAACATATCTGCGTAGTTAAAGTAAAAGTAGTAATTTTAAAAAAAAGAACATGGTCGTTGACAGACAGAACCACGTGCAATGAATGACTTTAGGTCTCCGCTGGCCCGCGTTTATTGAAAAGTTAACATGTTACATTGTAGACGAACATAGAGAGGACAAAAATAAATGGTAAAAGTAAAATAAAAACATTGTTGCAAGTGGATAGTTTCTCATCACGCCAACATTGTGATAGGTAGCCTACAACGAATATTTTCTGGTGTAGGCCTATTCAAACATAAGACGTAAGAAATTACAGAAACACATTGGGCACGATAGACTGACACTAAGTTGCCAAATTTAAACAGAACCTTAAAAGTAAGAAAAAATGACTTTCCAACAGAAATTAATAAATAAATAATTTTTCGGTATTTTCTTGATTTCTCAATTTCCATATTGGCCTACATGTAATCTCGTCATCAAATTGTGTCCCTCTAACCATAGGCTAGTAGTAGCACTGCATGGTCAGAATTTGTATAAACTACCCAAGAGATGTGGTCTGTGTGTGTCTAAGAGACAGCCATAAAGAATAGTCTATAAGCCGTTATCCGACTATGTGGTTGGGAAGCACAGAAAATGACACGATTTTGCCATCTAGTGTTCAATACTGCTTTTTGCAGCCCTCTACAATCGAGATTAAACGTGTGGTTGTTTACCAGTGCTTTTCTGGCTTCTGAGTTAAACACTTAAACATAAGTTTAAATTGCATTCAGGTAGGCCTATATATTTATTCATAGTGCCCTGACAATAAATATCTGTTACAAATGTAAATTGAAACAAAGAATTGTTGAGTAATTCAGTTAGTCTAAACTTAAGAGCAAAGTATTACAGTTTATTAGGTCTTCCTCTTCCTTCCTTCCTCTTTCCTTTGTTTCGTCTTCCACGGCGTTTAGTTACCCTCCACAAAGAGATCCACGTCTTGTGAGGGGGAAAAATGATATATCTCAATTAGTGGACACAACAAAAACACAGTGTGATGTGCATAAGTACCTTCATTACAAAACGAAACGTGGCCATTTTAAAGAGGAAGAAACATTTGGGCAAGCCAATATTTCACCAGTGGCCCAAATGTTCCTGTTGCAGAAAAGGTTGCCTAACTCTGATAATGGCTATCGACTGCACAACACAGTACAGACAGCGCGTACTGCAAGATACATTTTAAGCGCTTCATTGCTCTTCTATTCATATTGAAGCATGCAGGCAAGACTCCCGGCCCTTTCCGTCATAGCTCTCACCCATGAGGTTGGCACTGGAGCTCTCCGGCACAAGGGCAGTGGTCACGAGGACCATCCGTGTCCCAGGACAGCATGTCCATCAACAGGTTGGGGTGGTTTACACACGACTCGCCCTTCTCTGGCTTGGGGTTACAGACCGGGAACAGCAGCTCTGTTAGGGAGGCCAGGCAGGAGAACCAAGAGGCAGGAGACAAGAGAGGAGTGCGGACAACAAGAGGAGGAGTAGATATGGAGAGGAGGAGTAGATATGGAGAGGAGGAGTAGATATGGAGAGGAGGAGTAGATATGGTGAGGTGGAGGCGGGACAGAGGAGGAGGGACAGAGAGGAGAAGTAGGAATGGAGAAGAGAAAGAGAAGGAGCAGAGCAGAGGAAATTAGGAGAAAAAAGGGCTAATTAATTAATTTAATTATTGCAATTACTTCTTCTGGTGTTGTTGTTGTGGTCATCCTGAAGATTGTAGATCATTAACCACCATTAATTAGAATGAAACCATGTTATCAATTAATATTGAAAGCATGTGTTTTCTTATCTCTGGAATGTATTTTTTTTCCTCAGTTCGAGCTGGTAAGGTTTCGCTTATGCAACATGCAGTTCTCAAAGTGTAGAATGTTTTCCAGCTATAAAAGCTTGTTTTTCTTCTGATGTTAAAAGACACCGTACGAAAACGACCACGGTTCAAAACATGAAACAACTAGAGCAATTTAAAACATGAACGAAATACACAACTCTGAGACTGAATGCAAGTCTTAATGGCCCCGGCTGAAGAGAACAGCTCTTCAGTGTTATCAAGAGGGGCGTGAGCATGCAGTCTATGGGCGTGAGTGGCATTTCACGGTCACCTCTTTGGAAGGCACAGCACAGGTTTGGCCTGCAGTCACTCTGGGACTGACAGATGGTTCCCTCCGTTCCACTGGTGGCATTCACTGTACACTGACCCCACACACACATCTGATTTGAGCAGCACTCCTCGTCCTTGGTGCAGGGCTGAGAGCACACACACACACACACACACACACACATACACATGCACATACATGGGCACACATGGACGGACACACACACACGCACACACACAACAAACACACACACACGGACACACACACATTATTATGTTGCTTATATCCACGATCAGTGATTCTCAACTGGAGGGCATTTTGAGTGGGTCGCAGAGCATATGCCAAATCTTAATCTTTCGTAAGAAGCCATGAATTAACTAATGTTTCAATGTTCATTCATGTTTCAATGGCTTACTATTTCATTGAGTTTAGCCCCAATTGTTGCAGCTTTTTGTTCACTCAATGTTTTCAACAGTACATGAAGGCATTGGTGATTACTGCAATATTGGTAAATACATTTTTTATTTTTGGGTCGTGACCAGTTGAGAACCACTGGTCTAATGACACATGTGGGTCCTGAGGCTGGACCAGTTGAGAACCACTGGTCTAATGACACATGTGGGTCCTGAGGCTAGACCAGTTGAGAACCACTGGTCTAATGACACATGTGGGTCCTGAGGCTAGACCAGTTGAGGACCACATACTCACCATATCAGTTGGGATGCATGGCAGGCACTTGGACTTTTCAATCTCATAGAAGCAGTATCTTGTGGCACCACAGTCGTCATCTACCATGCACTCCTGGAGGAAATGAGGAAACAACCGTGAGCCATAAATGTTCTACCTGGTAAACACAACAATGTATGTGAAGTCCAAAATGGCAGCTGCCTAAATAATTCACCACATTTTAGAAGTGTGTTTGCCGTTGAGCTGAACGACGTGTGAACATGACTTAAGAGCTGTGACAGTGCAGGTTATTTTTACCTACTTGTGTTGTCTTTGCCTGTTCTCTTGTTTCCTGATCTTATCTGCCTCTATCTCATTTGCTGCACTCGTAATCTTGCCTTAGGGTGCATGCCAGTTGCAAATTGGAAAGAACAACCATATTTAAATAAAGTTTGCCTGTATTTAAATTACCATTCATTTGATTATTTGATCAGATTAACTAAATAACAAAACAATAATACCTATATATTGGTATAGTTTGGTTGGTTAAAATTATATATATATAAATATTATTTATTTGTTTAGGAAAATATTGGATTTTAATAAGAAATAAGAACTGTATAAATCCATAGAATAATTGTTGTCATTATATCTAATTAGTTTAGTCTGACTTTCATTACAGGCTAAACTTAATCTATGAGTTGTGAATTATGTCCAAGATTTCAGTGTAAGAAAGGACTTCCTGCCACAATCAGGCTTTGCATGTTTAGAATTCTCTGTCCTCTCTGGGGAGTTGGCACACTGGACTTCCTCAGTCCTTAACAGAATCAAATCTTGGGAAGCAAGATTGAGATCTTACAGCCTGTGACAGAACATCATCTCCAAGCCATCTCCTGAACCCTATGACATAATCAGTTTTCTGGTGAGTAACTAAGGGATGTGTGTGTGCGTGTGTTTCCAACATATCTCAAAGACCTAGGATAACCACACCCATACACATAGACTTTGATAAACACTTGGGTGTAAACAAACACAGACAGACAGACATACAGACAGACAGACAGACAGACAGACATACAGACACACAGACACACACACAGACACACACACACACACCCTCTTCTTGTTTTCATGTCTATTCTAGAAATGAGAAATTCGAGAACTAAATAGGCCTATCTCTTTCCCCTTTTCGATTTCTCCTATTTTTCCTCGTTGCCTCACACACTCCTTTCCCCTCTCCCAACCTCTCCGTCTCCCAGCTATACACAAGGCAGCTGTCTCCAGTAAAAAACTCCCCGCTTGCAGTCAAAGTGTTCCTTTCATCCTGTAACTGAAACTTTTCAACCGCTCAAATCCCTCAAATAATTAGCGTACTGACATGCACTGCACTCGCCTCTTCAGCGGTCTAAATCTCCCCTTATATGTGCTATAGTTGAATATAGTACTGTACAAAATAACACAAGCAACACAATTACACATTATGATGTACATTTTGTCAAGATAACACATCATTGAGGTAAACACAAAACACTGCAGGCCTGTAGGCCACGGAACCCACGCTGCCCGTAAGTCAACTTAATAAATGCCAGACAACTGAGGCTGCTATTAGTCACCCAAGCCCGGTAGCCATTGTTTCATTTTCACCTCGTCCTCTTTATAGGGGAAAAATATTTTCTACTGCCTCCAAAAACATACATTTCCGTGCCAGTATGAAGAATAACAACTGTTTCAGACCATTAAAATCTGCATACAGTAGTCTTCAAGGGCCATGAAACTGAACTATGTACTTTTGTTGGCTGTTAACCACCCACCACATACAGGCAGCTTTAGTCATTTTCTACAGACATGCGTCTAGTCGTCATGCCTGTTTCGTCTCATCCCTGGATTTGTTTTATTAGCAGGAGCACGCTCTATTAATGTCACCACACTGCAAGGCGGCCAGGAAAGAAAATGCTGTTAAACACTGCTGTAAAAACGCTGTAACGGCAAATCATAAAGCCATGCTGGTCTCCTGTTGGTTAAAACTATGAAAAGTATATGGTTGGTCAGTCTGTTTGGGATGATCTCACCCTTGTTAAATACAGCTGCATAGCTCGAGGAAGTATTCCCGCTCTTAATTTCAGTATTCTCAAGCCAACGACAATGAGAACGGCTTATGACTTTGTTCAATTGTCACCGAGAGAAGTGTACCAAGCATCCGATGGAAGTATCGTCAACGGAAATGTAACTGAAAGGATTAAACCCAGAGGACTCTTGTTTGACAAGACCGCTTTAACAGTTTACATCATACGTAGGCCTACTGATGAGCCATGGAAAGGAAACATTGGCTCTGAAAGTGGGGCAGTTGGATATTTGTGAGAAATAAACAGTGGTTCTGGGTCTTTTTGAGTCAGGCTATTAGATGAACATGCTGATAGTCTCTCAAACAACTTGCTAATGTAATATATTACAATATGTACTATTACTGTGCACAATTTTCGGTGGCCAAAAATGTCACCTAAAACCTTGATGTCTGAAGTTGTCGTACAGTTTACAAGAGTGTTTCTTTCTGTGTTACAAGTGCAGCTACTAACCGGACTGAACAGCAGCACTTGATCATTACACAGGACGTTGTATGAGACTGAAAAGACAGCGTGTTCATTAAAACTCACATGATCCACATTGTTCCACTGGCTGGAGATCTCCACATGGGCATGTGAAAGGTGAGGCTCTCCTGTACTGTTATTACTTTCCTACAAAGGGCACATTAGTAAGAATTTAATTTGTTTTTTAATTAATTTAATATTTTCAGAAAATCAGAATAATATATTAGGAAACATGACCAAATATACATAACTTTAGATGTGTGGTATAAGGTATAATACAACATTAAACATTAAAACGTTGAAGTTGGGATTGACAGAGTGTTCTGTATCTTTGATGATTTATACTTGATTTATGAGCCATTTGATAAGACAATGACACAACCAATTCAATGTGTTAAAATAGATTTGGCTGCTGCAATCAAATTAGTATAGAGAGTATAGAGAGTAGACACGTTGTGATATGTAAATGATATGTATACGAAAAATATGTGTAAATGTGTAAGATTGCAAAATAGCAACAAGCCATTGCTGTCTCCCTTATCTTCTACTTGTTTAGTAATTGTCTGTTTGTTTGTTTGTTTGTTTGTTTGTTTCATATGATGATTACACACTACACAACCACATACCATCATAGTGATGTAGATGTTGTTGGATGAACTTCAGAAACTTCAGTAGGCCTAAGCATCTCTATAACTTCTTCTGTGATATATTTGAAGTAGGCCTATCTCTTGACGTCAACTTGCCAATAAAGATTATTGATTTCTTAAAATTGGATTATGGGTTTCTATACGTAGGCTACCTTGTCGGTTGTTATAGTGTAGTTGCGGAAGGTACCGGGCAGACCCAGTGACGTAAGGGATGATTTGGCACTCTCCGTAGATATCTGAGGGTTTAGATCTGATTATTAGAAACGATGTGCAAGTTCTGGAGGAAAAACAAGTCCTACGTTTTGTAAAAGTCTATCATTCAATTCAGTAAAAGCCTATAAATGAAAGTCCGTTAGTATAAACCAATCTGACCTGGTCAACCGCCTCCTCCAACATCTGTTGTGTGTCCTCCATCAGCATCTCCACCTCTCGGAACATGTCATTCAGGCTCACTGGACCACGCTCCGCGGCGTCCTCGAGGCTACCTCCGGCAACAAGCAAAGAAAAGCTCAGACTTAGAAGCGACACAACCGACCGCATCTTGCAGACAGCGACGGGACTATCCATTGTGTGTCGAGCAGGGTAAAGAAAGTGCGCCGTGGGTAGAGCTGCGTGACGCATGACGCAGAGCTCACAGCCGGACGGAGCTGGACGTGTTTTATGTGGAAAAGTATGGGGGTAAGAGGAGGGGGAAATCCAAATTAAACCGGAAAGAATCGAGTTTACTGGCTTGACAAAGGGATGAAAGTGACTCGGAAAAAAGGTCAACTCACACTAATAGTTTGTGCACTTGAATAGCCTATGACATGTCTTAGTTCACTGTCTGTTTAATATATGATGATGATTTTCCCCCAAAATGAATATTAAGTTCTTTGTATAGCTATGAAAGATATTGGGATAACTCAGGCCTACATTATTTAAACGAAGAGAATTCTTCAATGCGATTTTCCAGTCTACTTATAATAACATATAATTGCATTATATGTAATTGCATATCATTGCCACTAGATGGTGCCGTTCACTTATTTATTTTTTTAGACACCCGCGTGGCTAAGACCATGCGTACCCATATATATTCATAGGCACAAATATACATTTATGTACTAGCTATTATTAGGATTACCAAAGTAGGCTAGATTTATTACCGATCATGCCGTTTATGTTGTTGCAATGAACTAGCAGGTTTGCACACATATTACTCCAGGCGTAGGACAGGTGTGTTTTTAAATGGTCGTCGAAGGGGAACTTTTCTTGGGAGTCACACGTTCACGTTTGCTATGCATGGCTGAAGTTGATACCAGGCACGGCTCTCCCTCTCCAGCGGACAGCTGCCACGGAGCAGTAAAACGGACTACCGTGCAACGTGAGACACCGAGAGGAATGAACTGTGAACGAGAGGGGGAAATAGTCAGACTATACGCGACAGGTCTACACCGAGACAGAAACGAGGACACCATTGACTATAGACGTTTAAGCCTCTACATTTAGGCTACTAGTAGGTAGGCTAACTATGCAAGTAACATTTTTTAAAGTATATAAGTGGGACAATATTGGCGGCTAATTTCACGAAATTCCATCAACAGGTATTTTCCATGTGCATCATGTTGATTTCCCCATTGACACACACACACACACACACACACACACACACACACACACACACACACACACACCAAGTGACACCATCAGTCACGTTAAAACATTGATATTCCCACATGTGTCGTCGAGGTTCCCATTGGACGTCATTAGAGTAATGTGTTGGTAGCACCGCCTTCCAGCAGCGCTCCGGTGTGGTTAGTCGAGTGGATCTTACTGTCACCTTGCTGTCAGCGGCGAGGAGTACCGTGTCGTCCACTACAGCACAGTGCCATAGTCCACAGTACCGTGTCGTCCACTACAGCACCGTGTCGTCCACTACAGCACCGTGTCGTCCACTACAGCACCGTGTTGTCCACTACAGCACCGTGTCGTCCACTACAGCACCGTGTCGTCCACTACAGCACCGTGTCGTGCACCGTGTCGTCCCACAGGCTTTTATCATTACGCACGGACGGCAATTGTGTCCCAAAGACAACAACGCCGACTTCAACAATAATTGACACTCATGTGTAAGTAGACGGACTTGACTCCTGTTCGTGAATGTGCGGCCATTCGGTTGTTGTTGTTATTATTAGGAATGTTTTGTTGATATTATTATTCATGAAAGCCAAATGTACAAGTAGTGATACGTCGGTGGATTTGATGGGAACACTTTGACGTGGGCCTAACTGTCGTTGTTGGCTTGTTGTAAAGCTCAGGCGTAGTACTAAATGTAGTACTGTATCAAATGTAGGTTAAGTTCACTTTGCAGTATAATGATGCTTTCCTTAAGATGAATGGCCTATAATTGGAATACGAGCAAATCGTGTGCACAACATTGAAAGTAGTGCGGACAGTTAAGGTTTTCCCTACGTGATCTTCCATGGTGTTTCTTATGGTCATCTCATACACAGCCATGGTCCATAGCAGGTGGTTTCTGAAGTCCTGTCAAGCATGAAGGGCCCCTCTCTCTCGTCTTAATGTTGAAAACGTTTGTTGTGTAATGTTTGAGTTGGATGATACACTTTTACCTAATTCATCTGCAAGTAGGCCTAAGCCACGTCTAATTAATTTACTGTTGACTAATAGTATCCAGTCCAGTCTGAGCCTCATTAATGTTAATCTTTGTTTCAGTTACTGTATGATGAGGGACAGACGTATAGTTTTCTAGTGAGGGTTCCTCTGTTCAGTTCTGTGACCGGCTCGGCCTCTCCTGTGTAAGCAAAACCACCCTTAACTAAACTGACACAGTGACAAAAAACCTGAAGTGGCCTTTTTGCATTATCCGCTGGAAGCTAAATATGCAATATAATTATATTCAAATGGAAGCTGAATATGTAGGCTGAAAACAGAATTTTATTTTTAATTTTTTCGTGTTACAGAGATGTTAAAAAAATAAACGCATTTGCAGTTATCTGTGCTGTTGTCATTGGTCAGAAAAAAAAAGATAAACAACGTCACACAAGCGGTCACTTCCTGGAATAACTGGCTGACTTATAAGGGGGTGAGAGCGAGGGAGTAAGGGAGAGAAAGAGCGATAGAAGTAATGACGGAGGGGAGAAGACAAAAATACACCAGGGAGACCGGTGTCACCCTCCAACCAGATGGGCTCCTGCCAAAAGAGAAGGCCCATGTTGAGCTTCAGCATGTCCACTGTTAACCACCACATGTGGAAGCAATACGTTACGCAAAGATGGACTTCAGTTCACTTTTAATGCGCACAATGGAACCATAATAGTGGGTAGCGCTTCGTTCAACGTAAACCGGGTGAAAATGAAATGCTCTGCTTAAACTATGTTCAGTTTTTTACAGTATAGGCCGATTAAAACAGCCTCACAGGAGGTCTTGCAGAGATTATTTATAGATTACTTTTGTTAGGGACTTATCAACCAGTTGAATAGGCATTTCAATGAAAGTGACTGATCTGGCCCTATAGTTTCTCTGTTCTGCCCTGACCTCATGCCAGTTGGTAAAAGCTAATGCTTATTAGTCTGTAAGATCCTGAAGACACATGGCTCGGATCCCATCCAATAATGTAGAGGTTTAATCTAAACCAAGCCTGCATACATTGATGTACTTTTTTATGCCCTTGGATGGCAGTGGATGGAAACTGAAACTGATATGCCATTTTAACCCTGTCTACTGGTGACATTATTGACTCATATAGCGATTCATATCTTAGCATAGACCAACTATATGTAGAGAACAGGAATTATCGATGAAATAAATGTTGGCTTACTTCTGATAGTAACTTGACTTTCTATCCATACATTTGTAGTTTTAGTGTATATTTTTGGCCATGAGAAAAAGGAGAAACTTGATTATTTTGCTGTCATGACCCAAGACCATGAATTAGCGTAAGGCTTAAACCAGCTACACTCTTCTTTGCTACACTGTGTTAATACTATAAGGATTAGGAATGTTGGCTAAGCCCACATGCAACACTCAAAACAAGTATGGTTTTAAAGTTTAGCGAATACTTTCTGAGCAATAAATGGAGTTTGAGCTTGTCAATACTCTACCAGTTAAATCATACTTCCTCAGGGCTTGTGCAGTGAAAAGGTCCTGCAAAACCAAGCAGGGGATTGCTCTAGCCAAGATATGGAGTATGCAGGTATCGGGTAACACTGTAGATGCACCAGACCTACTCCAGAACAAATGGAGGGGTGTTGCATTGCAGCCATGAGTAACATCTCTGGCCAAAGCTGGCCTGTGGCTGTGCTTATTTTCTGTAGGTTCACCGGATTATGAAGGTGATAATTGGTTATTGGACACATTGGAGAGAAGAACCGTCTCCTTTTATAGTGATATTGTTTTGTGGTAAAAGCATGAGGGTAAAAGAGACACAGTCCCCATTCCCTGTGTGCAACCTTTCCATGGCCCTGTTGATCGCACTGTGCATCACAACTTGAGGTAGATAAGGTATTGTTAGGCTCCACACAGAGATATTATTGGCTATTATCCACACAGACAGCTTCTGTATCCGTCTTCTTATGGGCTACCGCCTTCATCTGCTAAGCAGCAAATGTTGGCCTCAGTGAGAAGTCAAGCAGTGTTCTTCATATCACTTGGTTGTTGTCTTTACCCATGCAAGGTGTATTTAGTTATTTATGTATTTATTTCATGTGTTATCAATGTTAACACGGATCTACCCTCCTCGGTTGTCAATGTGTTAAACTATGTCTGACTATCAGCTGACGACCAAGTGCCATGTTGTATTGTGACTGTCATGGGAGCTGTGTTTAGTTCAGAACAAAACTGGCCTCCATTTGGGACTTTCTGTCACTGCCTCTGGCCACGGCAAACACAAAACCCGCTTTACATAATCTGAAATATCACATGTCTGTCTGTAGCTCCAAGACCTGTTTTGCTTTCCATTTAGTTCTTGTTTTAATCCAAATTGAGTCTTTGTACATAGTGGGTTTTGTTTCTGACCTGATCAATGAATAACATTTAAGGAACTTTGATCTTAACTGATCAGAATCTACTCCTGACTATAAACTAGGGCTGGGCAATATAGCAATATTATATCGATATCGTGATATGAGAGTAGATATCATCTTAGATTTTGGATACCGTAATATCATGATATGGCATAAGTGTTGTCTTTCCCTGGTTTTAAAGGCTGCATTACAGTAAAGTGATGTACTTTTCTGAACTTACCAGACTGTTCTAGCTGTTCTATTATTTGCCTTTACCCACTTAGTCATGATATCCACATTACTGATGATTATTTATCAAAAATCTCATTGTGTAAATATTTTGTGAAAGCACCAAGTCATCCCTACAATATTGTCGTAATTTCAATATCGAGGTATTTGGTCAAAAATATCGATATTTGATTTTGTCCATATCGCCCAGCCCTAATTGCTGCTATACTTGAAACTGTTTTATGTTAACCTTTGATATTTAACATTTTCATATTTTAGGCTAGGCCTATATTTATTTTATTTTTTCTCTATAGTTTCACTTGAAACTGTTATGTTCATTTTGCACTAAAGTTCTTAATAAAATGAGAAAATACTCGGTACTTTCCATTTGTCAAGTATTTCATTCACACAGGAGTATATAAAAATAGGCTTTACCATGTGGTTATTTTATATAGACTTTATTTATTGAATTACATGCTATATCGTCGTGATATACATCATTTTCGAGTTATTAAATGACCCATATCGGGGTAAAAGATTTTAGCCATATCGCCCGACCCCGCTATAAACCCTTACTGATTTCCCTTGATTTTGAATTCTACCTCTCTGATAGATTCGTATGCATCCTAATATTTGCATCTAATCCTAATAAGCTATGCAGGTGTGAATGAGGAAATTGCTGTTATAAGGATTACAGTTTCTTTAGTGTTGGTCCCTGTAATGTTGACATAAAAAACACATTCTCCCAGGCACACACACTCAAACAAATAGTCTAACATTAGCATGTTATATTAGCATGTACAGGCAGGGCTGAACAGATCTTGAGATCGTGAGTACAACCTGTGTCTTTGTCTGTGACATTTCGTATGTCTATTGGAAGCTAATCTATCCTTGTATAGACTATCTGCAGTCCAAAGTATACCCCAAAGTGATATCACTATCTCTTCTCTGTACCTGTACTGATCTGTATTGTATCTCATCACTCATCTATGTGGATACAGAAGAAGTTTGTTATGAATGTACGTTATGAATATTAGGCAAATCTAAATTAATTCTAGTCAGATTTGAACTTTTGAACTCATTTAACAACCACACACACACGCAAGACTTTGCATGACCAAACTCATTTGTTAAACAAAAACATTCTTCTGACGTCTACCTTTTACTTTAATTATTTAGAACAGAATAATCAGCAGTTCCTTCCAGGAACTCATAATTCCCCTACTAGCCCATATGTCTTATCTGTCTGAGAAACCACCAGGTGATAGATAGAGCTAGGATAGGTCTCAAATCCTGCACTGGTGTAATGCCCTAAACAGAAGGTCTGCTGTGATTGAATTGTCTTTTCAGAATGTTGTTACTAGACTCTTGGTTGATTTACTGCATTCATTGTTCTATGTTATGACGTGTAAACAAACCTAAACATAGGCCTTAGTATTTTCACAACACAAGTGTGTACTAGTTTTAGGTCAGCTGACGTCTGTAACCTTGTGGTACAATACCACAGGTTTTACATATCAGGTATACAAAGGCTCTGCCATTCCCTCAGGCTAACCTACAAACCCACTCCACTCCTTTACAGCTTTATTCTTGTCAACACATCGCTAACTGCCCAAAACTAGTTTCTTCTCATGGGTTGGCGATGGTGTGACACACCCTATACAGTGAATTCATTACAAACCGGTATTATCTTTGCTAATTCAATATTTTGTAGGCCGTACCAGTTCGGTACAGCCTACCTTTTTAGAAATGTTTTCTTTTGTCAGCAAAGGTATAAGCAGTAGTATGTGTCAACGTGAAGTAATGGCCTAATGGATATATGTATATCATCATGCATACTATATGACCCTATCTTCCTGATACAAAACTATAAAAGTAAATATTTGTCACAATCACAGTCTCAAAGGGCTTCACAGGCCCTGATTTATCAACACCACCTAAACTATGTCTGACTATCAGCTGACGACCAAGTGCCATGTTGTATTGTGACTGTCATGGGATCTTTTGAATCCTCAAAAGGACTTGTAGTGCTGTTGGGTTTATAAATTACAGACATATACTGCTGCTGCAGTATATAAGACAGTGGCTTTCATAGGATGTGTGCACTGAATACTAGGTTATATAGGCCTACGGGTTCTTTAACTCCTGCACAGTGAACAACATGTGCGCAGTAGAAGACTTGCATTGAATTGAATTGAGTTACTCTACAGTACAAATAAATACATGTGCACAACCGCATACACAATGTAAATGGAGAGAAGAGGTAAGGATCATGATGTCTTCAGAACCTCTGTATCAAAACCCCAGAAAGCGTTGTGTTAAACAGCGCTATATATAGGCTAGCTTGGAAATGGGTCATGAACCTTCCCATGAAATTGTGGGCCGTATCTACAGCCCGTATGTGAGTGTGCTGTTGGAATCCATGGGAATTGTATTGGAACATATTTTTTTCCTTTTGCCAAAAAAGGATAGGATATACTCGCATTTGTGGTACTGCAAGGTCATGAACATTGATAAAGACAATTTTTTTTCCTGGACAATAGACCTATTGTGCTTCGTTCTTTTAATTTGCAGACCTATCCTCTGCCTTTAGCCCATCTTCATGAGCACTGGAAGGAGTATTTACTATTTACCTTCTTCTTATGAGACAGGAGTACTAACCACTGCTCCTTCATGCTGCAATTTAGTGCAATTCTATAAGAATTGTGCTTGAAACGTCAATTATGTATTTACTGTATGCTAGTGGTTCTACCTGTGTATGGGCTTTGGTAAACTGTAGTATTCAACCAAGACAATTGGCCCCTGTCTCTCAAGTAAAAAAGATGAGATCAGAAGAACAAGATAGCGGAAAGAGTTTGGAAACTATGTACAAAGACTGATGAGACAGACTTCAAGTAGTGTGTGTGTGCATGCATGCGTGCGTGTGGTTAGCAGTAAGTGTGGGTGTAGAAATTGAGAGGCTAGTGTTTGCTGCCAAGCTCTGTTAGGTGGCTGCGATCTGAAACCCCCCCGTGGGCAGCTCTTGAACTTGGTGGAGATTGTGCCTGAAACAAAATAATGGACCAGTCAGTTAAGTTGCACAGTGCAGAGACACTGGAAATAATGTAAATGCAATGATTCACTGTAGCTCTGTGTACACAAAGCACACCCAGATTACCATAAGCTTAAACATAAGCTGACACACACTGTAAAGCAGCTCAAAGAACTCAATGCTAATTAATTATTCTATTCGTTCAACAAGTATGATCATTGTTAAGCGTTATTGTTTCAGTGTGCACCTATGCTTTAATACCTGCTCAGCGGGAGATCAGGTTATAATCATACGCTACCAGAACAGTTTGCCATGTCAACAGAAAGGACGTTGAAGGACATCAAATTCACTCTAGTCCAGAGGTGTCTGCCTGCTGGATTTTCTCCAGACTGTGCTGATATGGCCATGGACAGTTTGAGTTTTAAACTACTGCATGTACTCACAGGGCCACACTACGTGTGTCCTTCCCACATGTGGCCACCCTGCTGAAATCCTTCCATGTGTGCAGGCTGTTTATAATCCTATCAGGCATTCAGTGAAGCCAGAGCGGGGAAATAGTTTTTTCTGGAAGATATGTCCAGCCAAGCCAATGACCATTTGAACCCATGGTCTTTATTATAGTATTTATGCTGGCTACTGTTCTCCGTCCCTCG
>OMNO01055736.1:0-13058 GCA_900303215.1 Trachyrincus scabrus
TGACTGTAAACAGAGTAATTATGTTTACTTAATTCAAGCAAGTGATGCATGAACATCCGTCGGCCCCACCACTGTTGCTTTGGTCACGGCTGTTTTCCTTTGAGCTACCACTGCCGTGTCAGGAGGTAATTGTATTGCATTAGATATGGAAAAGCAGAAGGTATATGTACGTTTCACCCACCTGCTCCCACTTCTATGCTAATGAATTCACTGAATTATTGATTCAGCATTGATTATCTCTCATGCAAATCACTAAATTGACCCGCATTCACCATATAATGATTTGACATTTCAGATAATAATAAGTGGTTAGAATTCAAAAAGGTGGTACAGGAAATACCATATGTGGGCCTGCACTACACCCAAATACTGCTTCAATGTCATCTGTGGCTGCAGTGCACTGCACTAACTGCCTTGAAAGGGCAGGGTCAACTATTCATGACAGCAAATCAGAGACTCTCCTCACCGGGTCTCCAATCATCTCCATTGTAATCTTTTCTATTTGGCGGTCAAGACATTGCTCACGTCACCTCAGTAATCTGTGGGTGAAGGTTGTGAATTTTCACCCGACTTTCCACAACCACTAAATATTTGTTTTTGTGATAAAATGGTTTGGTTTTCCATGATCATCTAAACTGCACCCACTGCATCACTGTCAGATGGAGCCCAGACAATGGCTGCCTTTACTTGCTCTACGTGTCAATACTGTAATTTTCATTTGCATGAAAATGTGTATTATTCTTTTTTTAATGTACACACAACTGTTTTTTGTTTGTAGCCCCCATTCAATATTGAATTGAAAAAGGTGTTATCCATTATCTTAAGCACATCATAATCTTCCAAGAAAACAAGCACCAAATAAATAGGTTATTTGCTTTTTCTTCAAAGGTGTTCTTCTCAGTAGGCATGTTCATTTAGAGAAAAGCACACACATAATCGGTTTAGATGCTGTGAATAGGATCAAGAGGGCATTGGCAAGGTATGTGAGTGTGTGTGCACGCATACACACACATACATATAACCATGGTTTTGCCAACACACACACACACACACACACACACACACACACACACACAACTGATCACTTCAACATTCATGAAATAATATGGTAATCGGATGAGCTTGGCTGAACTTAGGCACATCCTTCTTGACCTCCTGCTTCATTATAGAAACATTATTTGCATTGATCACCAATGCTGGTCTAACACTCTCATGAATAACTGCTGATCTGCAGTCACTGCAGCATAGCATGATAGATTTATTCTGGTCAGCACATGAGTCGGACAAACAATGAAAAGAGATTTGCCAGGGACCACGTATATGGCGGTGACATGATGAAATATATCTGGAAAAAAATGGGGAGACGGATCTAAAGTGCAATATCAGCGCTGCAAGATTATGTTTTGATGTAAAAAAAAAAATAATAATTGTGTCATGACGTGTACAATGTAAAAAAAAAAATAGAATCCTTGATGCAAGCAGAATTATCACAGCATACTTTTCACAACAAGGTAGACCATCAGTCATGAGCAGTCAATGTTCGGTATAGATTTCATTATGGAACATGGACAATTTATCAGCGTCAATGAACAGAATTACACAGAACAGAGTTGAAGGAACAGACTTTAGCAACAACAACAAAAAAGGAGATTAATTTGCCATTGCTGTGACCACAATATTGTTCAGTGTGTATTGCATTAGTGCACCAATAAGTCTGCAACCACTTTTGTTCATTTACATTGAACACACGAGAATTGATTAAAAGGCAATCAGTACACATCGGCAAAAATAACTAGTAGTCGTTTGTCAACATACCGGCTCTCGCTGCGATGAGATGCGTCGTCCGACAGGGGTCTTCGGCGCCGAGCACCAGGCTCTTGCCGATCTTGGCCCCCAGCACCTTGGCGTGGTAGTACTCACGGGTCCTCTCCATGGGGTAGTTGGTGGGGTAGAGGCCGCTGAACACGACAGTGGCTCCCTCCAGCACCTTGCCCTTCAGCTCCGGCACGATCTTGCGGATGTCGGGCATCTCCGGGGCCTCCTTCCTCTGGTAGACCTCGTAGCGGGCGTAGTACTCGGCGTGGATCCTCGCCAGCACCTCCTCCAGGTAGATGAGGTGATCATCCTGGTCGTGGTCGTCCTCCTCCTCTTCCTCCTCCTCCTCCTCCTCTTCCTCCTCCATGCTCTGGTCGAGCAGCTCCTCGCCGGTGGTGACACCGGACAGCTCGCTGTTCTGGGACTCCGTCTCCGGCTCCCTCTTGTCCGAGCAGCCGTTGCCGAGCTCCTCGGGGTCTGGGAGGACTGCGCCTCCCGGAGAAGGCTCCCCCGCAGCCGTGATCTTCCCTGCCGCTTCCTCCGTCTCTTTACTTTCTTCTTCTACTGCTGCTACTACTACTACTACTACTTCATCCTTCCCTTTACCGGTCTCTCCTTCCTCCCTCTCTTTACCAGCCTTTCCCCCCGCCCCATCCCCACGTTCAGTATCCCGCATTGGACAGGCGTCCTGCTGATCGCAGCTCCCCGGCGGGCTCGTCTTCGGGTCGCTGCTGGCTACACTCTCCGTCGCCGCGTTGGGGGGCTTCTCCGTGATGGAGTCACAGTCGCTGTCGCTGGACAGGTCAAAGTCCAGGTTGTTGGCAGCGTGGGCCTGCGCTGGAGAAGGCTTCTCCAAGCTGTCGGTCTCTCCCGAGCCCGTTGTCCTGGTGCTTTTGTCCTGGGCGCCAAAATCCATCTGGTCCCCCGTATCCGTCTGCGTCAACCTAGATTCCTCCTGGCCACCCGGCTCTTGGTCCTGGGCCGCTTTGTCCTCCCCACCCCCCGTGGCATGTGTCCTTTGCGTGTCTGCTGGCGTCTCCTGAGTTGATGAAAGTGCTGTGGGCTCCTCCTTGCCGCCATTGTTGGTGTTTGGCTCCCTCCCTCTTTTTTTGAGGCCATTGTTCTGCTCCTCGCCTCCCGATGTCCCCGTCGATTCGGTGCTCTCAGCAGGCCGACTCGCTGGGAAATAAAACAAAATGCCTTTAGAATCATTTTGACCGCAATTGGACCGGACATTGTGAGCATCCTAATGGAAATCCATCCCTTAGCTCGAGGTATGAACGGCGCAGTGTGAAAGTTATTTGGACAAACGTTTTTTAGCCTCTACACAACGATTAGCAATGGCAAGGCCAACATACTGACTTACAACATATTGAGCCTCACAAAGCTCTGCCGTTAGAGGATTTTTTAAACTTTGTTTAAGTTCCTGACCTTGCCTATATGATATGAGCCAGCCATGACTTTTGCTTACTTATTTTCTCACCTTTTTCCCCGCAGACCAAATTGATTTGGATTTTTGAAGAATAAATATCTGATCTGTTCTGATGGTTTTTAAAAAGGAGAAAAGCTGGCTGCACTGTCAAAACAATATTTGAACAAGAGATGAACGCTGTCAACAAGTTTCACAGTGCAGGTCAATACAACTAGGAGCAACTGGTTCATAGGTATGACAGCACGATTTCCCCTTAGCCTGGCCCAGAGGTCCAACAGAAACGAGTTTTCCCCCCACGAAAACCATTGACTAGCCCCATGGGATTGGTGACTACCTAACAATCAAGGGATCAATATTATTGCGACCTCAAGTGGATTTTCCCTTGTACGCGGCCCATTAATGAGCAGTCGAGCCCAGAAGGACATGCATGGGCATGGTCAGAAGAACCCTTTAAGACGGTGTTGGATTCTCAATTAGGCTGGGCAGGCATCAAGGCTCATTATACGTGTTCTCAGGACACAGGCTCCAAGAATGATTATGGTGGTGATGATGATGATGGTGATGGTGATGGTGATGATGGTGATTATTTGGCTGCGCTCACGCAATTGGCTCTCCATCGAATAGCACCTGATCTTAGAGTCTCTTTATCAACCCTGCTCTGAGCCTTTGTCTCAGAGGCAATAAAGACACTGAGGCATTAGTGTAAGAATCATGAACAAGAAGGACTGGATCTTCGCACAGAGCTTAGGAACATAAATAACTTAAATGACACACAGCATTTTTTTGTTGAAGGAGAAAACTGTTGTTTTCCGTCGTCTAATATACAATTATCTAATGTAATATACAATATCAGTCAATCAATAATAGTGATATCTATACATCGATTTAGTGGCACGCTGTCTGATTGAAATGCACCGTACCCTTCTTGGCATCCCGTGAGCCAGGAGGGGCGTTGATGTCTCCAGTGCCTTGAAAGTAGATGTACTTCTTCACAGTGATGAGGTTGGGTGCAAACTTCCACACGTCCTCCCGGTCGTCGATGATGCACACCATGGAGTCCCCGCACGGGAAGAGGTTCCTGCACAACACAACACATTCATAAATAAACGAATAAAATCTAATTTCATGTCGAGAGTTGTAAAAAGAGAGAGAGAGAGAGCGGTGAAGAGAAGACCGCAAGATTTTGACAAATAAACAATCCAAAAGACGTCCCCTCCCTCTCTGCTCCCTCCCTCCATATATTTCTCTGCCATTGAGAAGTGTTGCATTCACTGTGATTGACAGGCAAGACGGATTCCCCGAACCAACCTGAAATAGAAGCCCCGATCAGAAATGAGCCGTCTAAAATCTAAACTATCTCATACAAAAAGGCAGACATGCAGTCAACCGGAACAGATATTCTCACAGAGCATTTCACTCACTAATAGCAGACAGATGACTATGGCATTTCTAACAAATTACAGCTCTTAAATCTTCCCTACAGCACCTTTAACATATTGTGATAATTGATTTTCAAAGGTGCTCCACCTACAGTCAGCCAAATCAGCTTTAACCTTCTTACTCCCAGCATTGGCTTTGAGAAGCGAGTGAGTGCAAGAGGTGTGTGGTGAATTGATTGAGCCGTCAGCTTTATAGAGAATATGAAGATTAAAACCTTAGATTCCCCGTCTTGGAGAAAGGATCGATGCATTCATCCCTGGAGAGGATGCGGTGAGAAAAGAGTTTCTTTTCAGGGTCCAAAAAACCTGCGTGAATAAAAACAAAACAAATGTAACTTAATCACACACACACACACACACACACACACAGACACACAGAGAGAGAGAGAGAGAGAGAGAAAACAAAGCTTAGAAATGCATCGCATGCATTATAGTGAAATGTAGGACTAAAATCTGAGCCAAATTATGTGGCCTGCGCTGCACTGCCTGCCTCTTTGTTGAAGTGGGTATGGGGCTACCCACACTGTTTTTTCTCTGATGACATCAAACAGGACAGTCTTCTTATTGCTCTTCCTATGCGTTCTCTTCATCATTCAACCCCAGACTGTCGGTCTGGAATAGGTCATTGTCATAGCAACTCATGGCGGCGGCCGCGCTGGCACAGAACCAATCGGATGAGTGCTAACCTCAGTCACCCTTGGAAGCTTCAAGCAAACTCCAGAAGTGCAATTTCAACTGCATAACTTCCAACAGACATCTATCATATGAGAGGCAGATCCATCCCTAGATCTGGGGACCGGCGACTCCTTCGTGTACGCTAAAGGGTTTGTTATCGGGAGTAGGAAAATGTCGGCACTGTGAACAATATACTCCATATCATTCTCTCTTCCTCTTTCCGTCTCTCTCCATCCACTGGGACGTGTTAAAACCCCAAGGGGGCAGATAAGACTCAAGTGTGTTTTAATTCAAGGGATTAACAAAGTAAGGATGACTGCCTTTTTTGACTTCCCCAGCTATTGTGCGTGCAAACATGGTAGGCAGACATGATATCTGTGGAATAAAATACATTTGCTTCAGAATGGGGGAAAAAAAGGACCCATTCTGCCCTCTTGTGTTCACAAAAAAGCACTACAACAACAACCACCACCACGTATTTTTGCCTGCTGCAGGGTATTAACCTGCTTAAAAGTGGAGCCAGACATCACTTATCTCCACTGCAAACGTGTAGGCGGCAACAGAACAGCAGCTGGCGAGGTTAGGAGAATGCATTAAGCTTTAAGAGAGCATTTCGCTGGACGTATGACATGCGACAAGTAGTCCGAGACACCAAAACCTAATTTGCCACTTGTATACCACCATTACAGGGTTTGCACAGGAAACATCACGTTCTATGTTATCCATGTCAGAAAAATATGACAAAGATCTTAAAAAGCAGGATTAGTGCAATACCTGCGATAGTATGTGCATAGAGACGGCTTCCGAATGTGAAGACATGCAGCTCGTAGAGCTTGGCTATTTTCTCCAGGAACTCCTTGCAGTGCGGACGCAGTCGTGTGTGGAGCATAGGATCTCCTCGGCCCAGCTGGAAGTGGAAAATCCCCTGGGGAAAAAAAAAAAACATGATCGGATTAAGAAGAGAGAGATTTAAGTTTCCCTTTTGGTTTCTAGCCAGATGTAGATATTGAAACTGCTCTACAAATAAAAGGTTTCGGCTGGGCCTTCAGTAGTAGTAAAGAAGAGAAGTGAAACGTTTTTTGCCCCTTGAATGTGTGTGCATATGCGTGCGTGTTAAAATACCTTGTTGGACATGCGCGGGCAATGCTGCTCCGTGGTGTGGATCAGCGTTTGGTCCAGGTCCACCATGAGCACCAGCTTCTTGTTCCGGTGGAGTCTTGTCTGGTCCTCTCTGCCCAGCTGTTCTGCTTGCTGGGGCAGGGTGTGCGTTAGGGGGGAGGAGAGCGAGGGAGGGAGGGAGGACATGGAAAAGAAGAAGTCAACTGCAAGCAGTGTATAGGAGATGGATGCTGGTTTCACACCATTGTCTAAAATAATCCGGGGGCAAGTATTCATTCATTACATTCAGACAATTTAAAAACCAAATACAAATAGTATTTGGTGCAGAAATGTTTAGTCCAGATTAAAATACAACACAGATAGAGAGGGGAGGGCATTCAGCGCTTTCAGAGAACCAACCTCCACACTGCATAGTAGAGTGGGAGCCAACAACGGCGACAGTGCATCGTTTTTCTTCATCTGAATGTACATATTCTAAAATCGGTGGGCCAATTTATTTTCCATACCTTACATGTCCAAGCTGTTAAGAGACACAGATATCGGTCTCCAATGGCTATCAGATGGCGCTTAACGAGTTCACAAAAGGTCATGGCTATCGACACCAATGTTTCCTTGAAAGACGGATAACCCTCTCGCCACCAACACCCCCCACTTCTACCCTCTTTTCCCCAGATCACGGCTTACCTCTGAGCTGACCATCAACTCAGGAACACTGTGCACCATGGAGACCGTTGCCGTGGAGATGGGCACTTGCTGATTCCCATTTGTGCTCTGTAGCCTGAGAGGAGGAGAGAACAGTGGAAAGGAAATGGATTGAGTGGGGAGCAACCTTGTGATGTGTGCATCTAGTACACGTCTACTGCAATTGTCGACGAGAAAATGTCTCCCAATAGGGGGGGTAATAAATAAATTTCTATATATTTATTGACATTGATGGAAAATATCAGTAAATGTTTTTAGCTTGAGACTGTATGCTTTTGTCAATTCCAATGCTATCCATTAATGTGCGTTCTAAAAACAAGCTTGTTAATTTTGGTACTAACTGGCGACCAGTCCCCATGGTAATGGGGCTTCTGGTCAGTAATACACAGCAGTGGATTCGTGCACCTCTGCTCATGCAGTTGCTCAATTGACAGTTGTTTATTATAGCTGGCCCATGGCCATTGAAATATGGCAGACAGAAATGTGTGAGCTATTCATATTAAGAGCAGCCTGCCATGTCAAATTGTTTTCCAAATGACTTGGCGCCAGTGAAGGAAATTATATTAGGTGTCCTACTCACATGCACAAGCTCTGGCGCCACTTGCTGGCGTTAATGTGATATATGTAGACAATACTTTTTCACTGTAGGGCTATTCTATACATTATTGGTTATTGTGTCTGAGTGGTATTGCATAGTTATGAAGTAAAGATAATTGTTGATACTAATAATAAGATAATAGGCTATTTGTCATCTAATTAATTATGATGAGAATATATATATTTAAGCAGTATTAGTCTGGTGAACTTTATCACTATATACATTAAGCTTTTTATCCCGTTTAGAATCATATTTTTAATTCATAAGCATTATGACATTAACAATATTGTTTAAAGTTTCCCTCGATTGTCATGCCAATATATTTTTCCATAACCCCCAGCCCAATTAGAACAGTGATAGTGTTTTCAACATTTTAACAAACAAATTAAACTCAAGATAACATTACCCTTCCTCTTCAAATTGTTCATCGCCATTATTCATTGAAAGGCATTGTCGTGTTGCAATACGCCATCTTGTCTCATCATCTAATGTATGCCATTTATTTGATATAAATTAAGATTAAGATGTTGTTGACTGGTGGGTATAATAAAAAACATCTGCAATCCATATGGGATAGACAACATTAGAGGATGGTAAAAATGAGGGTAAAATATCTAATTAAAAAGATATGGTTCTCCCCACTCAATAGGCATATGGGGAATGATGGCATACACGTTAAAGTCACTGAATACTGGATGAGTGAATGATATGATATTCCAGATGTCATAATATACATGAAAGCAGCTTTAACCCGCACTATGAAACTCATTGTAGCGATTTTGTTAAAAACGTATAATGTATGCATCTTCTTGCAAATTGATTTAGACAGAAAACGAAATCCCTGAGTTGAATGATTTAGCAAAGTGCAGGTTTTGAATACAATGCAATACAGTCCTCGATTTGTACACTTGGCTCTGGAGACTGAATATGATGAAGTGTGTCAAAATAAGATCACCCCTAAAAGCGTGAGTATATAACGGTTTCCTTACTGTGTCAAATCCTGTCCACATTCAGCACACAGTCCTTTCATCACTATGGGATGGCTGCATTCTTCAATTCGGACAATGACACCCCTGTAATTGAAAATAAAAGTGAGATAAACAGATTTTACACAATGTCAGGTCAGTTTGAGTGACGTGTCTGAATTGTGTCATAAAGGAAGACAAATAAAATATGTGATATGACATATCAGCCGGAAGTCAAGAAATATTCAGATGGCGGTAAATACAGTGCAGAGTTGAAACAAGTTGAAATATAGACTTGGATCAGAGCCATACAAAACACAAGACGAATTTAATACATTTGCTTGACAAGAGTGCTAGTTCTAAACATCTGCAACTATGCTGTTCCCGTTTCTGAGTAGAAGGTGTTTTTTGTATCTATAAAAAACACACGCCGCCCTAGAATACACCTCCCTACTACCACTACCTAACGTTGGTACCAGGAAAAGATAAGAAAACCAATGGTTGGCGAAATGCAATGTTTAATATTTTTGCTCTAACAATTGCACCTAAATTTGTACACATGTGGGCTACATATTTCCACAGGAAATACTTTCGTTGACATAAGCAGCAGACATAAAATCTCGCTCTCTGTGGACTATCGTTTGTCAACAGCGCATCAGTTCGCCTGTGTTATTCGTATAATTGTACCGATGAGGACAAAACAAGAGAGGAAAACAATCGCTTAACTAAGCATTATAATCTTAATCGTTCTAATGCGTTTTAATCTTTGGGCGCGATGTTGACTCAAAGTGTGTTGTCGAAGGGGGTGCATCGTCTAACGAGGACGTTATCATTCGGGTACAACGTCGACGGTCCGCTACACCTGTCTAGTACCAGGCACGAAATTAAGTTTAGCCAGTGAAGTAAGTGCGCATAGTTACAATAATAACGTATTCAGTATAGCAAGATATCATAGTTTGTATCTCAGTCCGTCTATAGACAATTATAAAGTAATCAAAGCGCCAAATAAACTATTAAAAAGTTGTGCGCCAGGCGGTGTTTTGCTTTCACCCATCCCGACGCTGAGCAGATCTGTGCGTTTTTTAGCTAGCGGACTAGCTGCCGCTGCTAGCCTACATGCTAATGAATGTAATTCTATGGCTATCGCAAACCAACTTTTAGTCTACGTGTTGTCCGTGTCAATAAAGGGCTGGTTAAGAGTGCGCTTAACTTACCCAGGGGGTATGACCTGTCCGAGTTGACAGCATAGCTCCTTGATCACTCCAGCGCGGTCCGACTTCACCTTCTTCTCTGGAAGCCTGTTTACATGCTTGTGTGGCTTTGGACCGGTCTCTTTCGCCAACGAAATCGGGGCACACAATGCCAGCACCGAGTCCACATTGACAAGAGATCCGGGTTTGACTTTCCACTCTAGCAAACGCAGAGGCAGAGCTCCGCTCGGCCAGCAGATATCTGCCACCTGCACCGCGGGGCCCTCTGCCGTATTGCCACCACCAGAATCCGCGGGGTCTTCCATCTGTTTTGCACTCTTAAAATCCCGTCAACGTGTAAAAAATAATGGTGACGGTAAAATACCATTTAATTTTCGCAATTCTTCGCCTGTCATATACATGCAAGTAAAGGATTTTCCGATGACCACGAACGAACGCGTAGCCAATTTGTGAGAATAACCAATATACAAAAACACTACGTCGGTCAGCTCCGTTCGCTCTTCCCGCCCGTAAACAGGAAGGCTGCAGCTACAGGATCATGCAGCATCCGGTAGTCCGGTGATGAGGACTGACGTGTTTTGGTTCCTCATGTTACATTAGTGCAACTAAAAAATATATATAATAAAGTAAAATAAAATAAAACTATTTCTTTAGTATGTAATTATGTTAATGATAAAGACAAGTAATACTGTTGTGCAACTGTAGGGGGCCATACATAACCAATTTTTTTTAACTAGGCCTAATATTTACTCACTATGCCATTCACAGGCACCACTTTGATTTACTCTATATATATCGTAGTTTGTGTAGTTTTTATGATGTTCAATATTGAAAAATCTAATAATAATGAATGCATTTAATTGATCTACAATTTCCATAACATATAAACACTGAGAAGTGCCATGGGACCAATTGCGGACTTTCTGATGTAAGATGATGTAACATAAAATGAGACTTGCTTTTCTGATCTCATGGGTACATTTTGTTTTAGTTTTGTTTCCATGGCATAATGGAAATACGTAATCAGAGTCTTATGCCCAGTTGCCCAACTAGCCTGCCTGCACCATTGTGCAGATTTGCTAAGAAAATATTGTGGATATTAAGCAGATATTACTTATATGTTACACAAAGGTATACATGAAGCACACCTGGAGCATACTATGCAAATAGACCTGTTATGTTTAACCAATAACAGTAGAGTAAAAATAATGCTAATTATTCCTGAAAAGAAGAAATGTTACATAGCATGTTTACAGTCTTTACATAGATTCCACAAGACATACATTAGAAAACACAAAACAGAGTTTCACGAATGGCTCATATGTACAAATACGTAGATAGGCATTGTAATCGTTCAATAATAATGTACTAAGCTATTGTTTGATTATCATTGACGCATGCACAGTTAACTGAGATGCAGCAAGGGATGCACATTGAGGTATGTTTGGGTTGGGTTTCGTCTGATTTAAACTGATTAACCATGTTGCCACTTGCACACCTTCACATTTTATATTTTGCATTCTATATTTATATTGTATATTTGTATATTGTGTCTTTTCTTTATGACAAATGCTTCGTATTACTTGGTAATGGAACACATTCTCATTCTCTCATTTGCATTATTAATATTTTTCATATTCATTTTCTTGGAGAATTCTTCACTTCTAGGCCGAGTTGTTAAATGCTCTCCTCTTGTAAATGATTAGCCTCGGAGCTCAAACGATATCCTCCAGACTGATGTGCTCTCACTTCCTCTGACATCTCCTTTCTTCTTGGCATAGCCATCAGAATATATATATATATATATATAAAATGCATATATTATGCATATTTGCATGTTTGCATATTTGCATGTTTGCATGTTTGCATATTATGCAATATGCATATTTAAATAGCATTAATTGATGTGGAAGCTACCGCGCTTCTATGAACAAGAGTGCCCTGTTTGTTTCGAACTGAACAGCGACACCCGGAGCGTGTTCCTTATGTCTATGTCTATTCCGCGATTTAGTTTTCATTGCAGAAAACCCCTCTTCGCAAAGTGGAGCATGCGAGTCATCAAATGCTTTGCGGCCCGGTGCCGGTCCGTGGCCCGGTGGTTGGGGACCGCTGAACTAGGGGACGAACTAGGGGACCAACTTGGGGACAGTCCGGGGCGAACCAGGGACGGATTACACGTCACAAATACGTCAGCTCATGCTATGCTAGTGGGCGTAACACACATATAGAGGGACTCAAGCAAAAACCGAATGCCCAAGGTTACTTTGTTGCTAATACATAGTTTGTTGAATCCTCTACCTCTTTTCGACACCCTGGAAGTATGGCTGTGAAGGCATCTAAAGTGGTAATGTCTCATTGTTTTTTTGTTGTTTAACTGTAGCTTTAGCGGAACCCAGCTAACTAGATCAATGGTCCACATTTGTCTCAAACGGGAAATACAGGTTAGTTACCAGTCTGTTAATTGAAAGGGCTCTTGAAATATGCAGACATTACTGCAAGCATTATAAACGAGTTCGAATGGGCGTTATTTTGCACTGGCAGCTCATTGCTAAATTGTTAGGGTTATTAATGTAAAATTTCAAAGCCTATCTTTTAATGATTTTTATCGTGTTGTCTGTGAATGAAGAATGTTATAGTGTTATGGTAATATATGTCGTGGACTCGAGGCCTAATACAATTCCCTAAAAGCTTTGATAGCTGCAATGGAGGCAACTGAAGCCTTGGCATCACTTAACACGAGTTTCAAATTTCTTTCAAATATTGAAGTGGTGCAGACTTGGCAAGTCATCAGATCATCTGGCTTATTTTCTTTCACCAAAACTTTTAGGGCCTTCATCTCACAGAGCTTGCTTGATAATTCAGTGTGTTTTCAAGTCCCTGACATAGGCTGCGGCTAATCAGTAAATCAATTTGTCAGTGTGGAGACATTTTGTCCTGGTGACGGGTGACTGGTGGTAAAACAACAACAACAGCAACATTTCTAGGCAGGTCACAATGGCCTTGATGCAGACTCCCCACCCCAACGAACTCTACAACATTCTTGCTATCACGTCAATGCCTGCCTAGGTGTTCAGAGTGCCTCCCAATGCAGTTTGTTTTCTC
>OMNO01055760.1:10403-20840 GCA_900303215.1 Trachyrincus scabrus
TCTATCTTTTCCCATAGAAAATAGATTGCATTCGATTGATTTGTATATATTAATGTAATACACGTCACTTAGCCAGCTAACGGAAATTATTAGGACATAAATAGGACCTCTTCTTGCTTCTGCAATGATCTCCATGAGACCACTGAAGGAAGTACTGCCTATTGGTGGTCCATGCATCAATTATAAACCTTATTCGCTTAAATCCAGAAATGGTTTGGGGTTCCTTCATTTAAATATTAGAAGTTTGCTTCAGCCACAAACGCTTGACCATCTGACTTTCGCAGGTGGACGCTGATATTTTAGTGTTAACTGAAACCTGGCTAAAGAAGACGATTAATGACTGTGATGTAGCTTTGAATGGTTTTAATCTGTATAGGATGGACAGAACCGGAAAGGGGAACAGGGGTAGCTATATATGTGTAATCACGTTTGTCAGTCATGGTATTACATTTTGTTACTATCCCAAAATGTTTTGAATTGACGTCATTAGACCCTACATCAACGTTAATGTAGGGTCTAATGACTCAATTACTGTGGTGGGAGTGTATAGACCTCTGTCAGCTGATCCCTCCGCTGTAGATAAATTGGCTCAACTAATTGCTCAATACTGTAATTGACAGCTGCTAATCTTGGGCGACCTAAATTGGCTGATACCTATATCATTGATCCTACCGGGCCAAATCTGAAAGATCATTCGAAGTCGACCTTAATCGATTTGCTCAAAATTATAGCCTGTGGTGTATTTAACCTGGGGATCAGCGACCATTACCCAATAGCGTGCGTTAGGAATAGAAAACTGAAAAGAACACAATCTACCTTTCTCACAGTGATATTCACTATACCTCTGATATCCCAGATGTCGAACTGGATCATTTCTCAAAGTCCTTCCTCTCAATCGTCAATAAACACGCACCTTTTAGTCCTTGGTTTTCCCCTGATATATCAGCTCTCCTTAAAGAAAGGAACGAAGCTTGGTCGCCAGCTAGACGTACAGGGGATCCAATCCATTGGTCAACATTTAGACAGGTAAATAAGGGTACAACTGCCAAGTCCAGCTAGGACTCAATCATAAGCTCCTATTCGGATCCGGCAAAATTTTGGACCTAATAAAACCAAATAAAAACAAAACTATTTCTCTACCTCCAAATTTAGTGATTGTTTAGTGTCGGGACAGAATGATGTCTGTTCAGCTTTTAAGAAACACTTTGCTGCTGCCGGCCACTTATTTGAGGATAGACTAACAGGGAGCCTTCCTACGATTAATGATTGTGTGCAAATGGCTAGCCCAGAGTTTCAGTTTCCCTTTCAGCCTTTTAGATAGCAGGAAACATTGTGCTGCCATATTCATAGACTTATCAAAAGCGTTTAATACAGTTGATCACTCTATACTTCTACAAAGATTCATCGTTACTGGCTTTGATAGGGATGCTTGCAACTGGTTTCAGAGTTATCTACATGACAGACGTCAGTGTGGGAGGATGGGGGGAGCCCAGTCTGGATTCCTGCCTGTTACAATGGGCGTGCTGCAGGGATCCATTCTGGGCCCTGTCCTGGTCACCATTTATATCAATGATATTGTATCTTCCCTACATGATTGTCTAATTCATATTTTTGCAGATGATATTATTTTGTACTGTATTGCTGATTCTGTTCAATTAGCCATTGAGAAATTGCAACTTTCATTTAATGTGATGCAAGATGCTCTTATTAACCTTAAATTGGTAGTTAATGCAAATAAAACAAAATTCATGCTGTTTTCAAGATTGAGATATATAGATTACAGTACCTTGCATGTTTCCACTGTGAATGGTCTTAATACTGAGAGGGTCACAGAATATAAATATCTTGGCATCTGGCACAACGAGCCTTATTGGTAAGTTTCAACAAAAGATTGGCATTTTTTTACAGAAATAGAACCAGCTTCCCTTTGATCTGTAGGAAAAGGAACGTTGAAGCAGTTTGCAAGCAATCTGTTTTGGATTATGGGGATGTAATTTATAGTCACGCTGCTGCCTCTACACTTAAGCCCTTAGATTCTGTTTACCGTTCCACCCTTAGGTTCATTAATGGTGATAGTTACGAAACTCATCACTGTATCCTATATGATAAGGTCGGTTGGTCTTCTCTTGTTGAGAGACGTATTAACCATTGGGATCTGTTTATTTATTAAGCCCTTGTCGGAAAACTGCCATCTTATATTACATCCATGTTGCATTGGAACTTTGGTTCGCATTTAACTCACTCCAATGACGGCTGACGCTTCAGGTACCTCATGCCAGGTCTGACCTTGGAAGGACTGCTTTTAGTGTTAGTGCAGCGGATCAAAAAAAATCAATACACTTATACCTTTTGGACATTTTAGGAACGTACCGTCCCATATCTGCCTGTAATTGTTTCAACTGATTTTGTTTGTTTGATTTTCTCTGTTTTGTTTATTTATTTATTTATGAAATTGTCATATGGCGTAATCTCAGCATCATTGTAAATCAGAGTCCGCCTCAATGATTCCTCTGAGAATTTTATATAAAGACTGAAGAAGAAGAAGAAACTCTCTGACCTCTGGCTTGATTCATGCTTTAGCTTAACTTCCCACTCAAAAATCCCAAATTAGATCCCACCAATCCAAGATTCCCATTATTCCCTAAGGGTTCATTCTGAGACCAATATTATACATACATTCTACACAAACACAACGTATGGTTTCACTGTTATGCACACCATACTCAGCACTATGTTCCTCTGCAAATATTGCGGAGGAATGTAATTTGATTACTCTGGATTTTATTAGATCGTGAGAAAGTAAAATAACATGTACCATCACCAGCCAGTTATTTGTTAGCATGTTAACCCCTTTGGTTGTCTGTCATGTTCAAGATTGATATAAAACATTTTTAATAACTTTTAAGACTAGACATGGACCAAACCCTTTCTTACAACTCAAAGCTTTTATGCCCCCTATAAGCCTGGTCGTAACATTAAACGGTTATCGCAAAGACAAAGAGTTTTCTGTCTGAGTCAGTTGTCCATTTCATCACACACCCTTAGACACATCTCTATAGAATAGCATTCATTGTGTGATCTTCCGTCATACATATACTGTATATACCTTTTTTACATTTGAATGTATTTGTTCTTTTGTAATAGTGTATGCAAGGTGTATATTTGTGCTTACATGTAACTGTGCTCCTTTTTAGTTATGCTTGTGTGACAAGGTAGAATCCCAGTTCTATTGACCCGGCCAAGGAACCGTAGTGACTCGTAATTAGGGCGACCATAAATACGCAAGTAGAGCACCAATCATAACTCTCTATTTTTGTGTCCTGTGATTGCGCCCGCTGTGTGTTCCCTCGGGTTACCATGGTCCCACGGTAAATTGTGTTTTTTTCACGAGGCATCTTATTATGTATATCGGCGTGTAACACACAACGAGTGTGTTACACGCCGATATACATAATGCTCGATATACACTCGACACTACAGATGTCGATTGTGTGGTCCCGGTGATTTCCCCTGCGTAGCTGCTAATCTCTGTGTGAAGGGTTAATCTCCGTCTGATCTCCCTGTAGGTATTCCAATAAAGGTAATTTATTAATGGGTTAATTGTAAAATACATAGGTTGTAACATTTCGTTTTGTTCCCTTACTTTTAGATTAGTCAATGCTGCTTTGTCGTTTTAATACAATTTTACACGGATTTCAGACGATGCATTCGATCCTTTTTGTACCCAGATCTAGAAAAAAACGCTAGCTGCTAGGCTAGCAGCTAAATGCGTTTGGTTAAAGTGGAAGTAGACAACTTTTCAACTAGCTAGTCCGCTAGCTAGCCCTATAAGCTGTCTGCTTATCAACTCCTTGATCACAACAGAATATAGTAACTTTGACCACTGCTCATTTTAGAAAGGCCACAGCAAGATTATCAAACGGACAATGGAACTCATGATGGAGTTGATAAGCAGACAGCGTTAGCTGGTTGAAAAGTTGTCTACTTCCACTTTAATGTTGGCTCCCTTAACTAACCATGCTTAATGTTAGGTCCCCCTACTACCACAACTGCTGCTGCTACTGGTAGTGTCCCCAGCACCCCCCAAAAAAGGTATTGAATGAAGTACTCTATTGGTATCGGTATCAATTTAAGGGTACTGGTATTTGTACTGGTATTGTACATTTTTTAAACGATATCTCTGTACCAATTCAGACAGCTCCCTATGCCTGGACTCAGACCAGTGAGACAACCATTTTTCAAACAACCATATAACAAACTGTCATCAGGATCCGGCACCCCATCTCCTTCACGCGCCACTGATACTGAACTGACAGCAAAAGCAGGACCCACCGACCTGACCTACATCAGTATCTGGTTCACGCTTGTAATATGGTTTTAAAAGGTTCACGTGACAGAGTTGTGTTTATTTTCTACGTCCTGGTGTTGCAATTAAATCATTAAAATCTGAAATCTTCTCGGTGCGAGGACCAGTGTACTTGGCCTGAAACGGCGAGGCCACAATAGGCATGAGAGGGAGAACCTTCTCTCCCAGACTATGAACTCCTGACGTACCGTGCGACGATCATATATGTTTTTCATATTGTTTTGAGACACTTGTAACTTCTCTCTTGCCATACCACCTGTAAACGAACCAGCTTTCCATGGACGCACCTGGTCACATGAAGCAGCGCCACAATTATTCCCTCTCAAATCCAAAGTCATCGCCCTCAATCGCACGCTCTAATAGTGCCCTTATGGGGCAGAACAAGCAAATCTAACTTTGCTTTTTCTGTTTCCTGGCGAATCCTCAACTCAACCTCAATTAGCTTCATAGCCTCCAGCTCGTATTTAAGTTTCTCATGTTCCATTTGCATCAAGAGAAGCTCTTTTTGCTGCGTCTGAGAGGCCACTGAGAAAGCTCTTCTGGACCTGCTGTCACCCCAGTTGTAATAACCCCTATATCAACTAATTTTGATTTCAAAGCCACTTTTCTTTGAGACATTTATCCCCCACGACCACCGAATAATACTCAGCAATTTGAATCAACTGCTCTTTTGTGCACTTCTGTAAAGCCTCCTCGGACAGAGCAGGAATAATTGCCTCACTTTCAGCAGTTTCAACTTCGACTTAATACAAATACAAAGCAAATATACGTAATACTAAACAAACTAAAAAGTAAACAAACTTATGCTCAAACAGGCGCAGCAAGACACGTTTCCCCGTGCGCACTAAGAGGACTAACCCTGCTACCTAAATCCCCAGCCCCACTACCTACGCTCCCTCCTAGTCTCCATGCGGCAACCTGTGGCGGGTATTTATGCACTAAAGCCTGATGGGTCATCGCAAGCAAGCTAGCAACCCTCCCGAAGCCATGGATGTGCTCCCAAGCAAAGCTTCAACCACAGCGGCCACAACACTACCAAGATCGCCCAACAAACCCAAAGGGGAACACCGCTACAGCCTACCGGGGAGAACCCACACATTGTCACCTGGCACACCCGTTACCGGCACAAACGACCAGCCCAAGGACTAGTCCTCTCCCCCCACTAAGCCCATGATAAACCTACAAACTTACATGTCAAACCAAAGCCATGCACAACCTACACACAGATCATCCAACTTACCCCGTTCAACCAGCCAAAATGCACTGTGTCCGTTCCCTCACAACATACGCTCATAACCGGGCAAACAAATATTTACCGGCAATAGTAACAACAAAGGAATCGGAAGGAGTCAACTTTAACTTCACCAACTGGCACCGCACACCCTATCACAAAACTTGCAATGCAGAAAACACCTACAGCCGGACCAACATAATCACCATTATTATTGGAAAATTCATTTCACTATTAAAAAAATAATAACCCAGAACAAAGTTGGATTCCGACTTATGGTTTATATATATATTTTTTTCCACACATGATTTATCATGCTGCTGAATATACATTGGTCTGTACACAGTATACTCGTGTGGAATTGGAATGCCACATCATTTAGAGATTTAGTTTGTCGAGCTGATTTTAACCACTGGACCTAAACAGAGTTTAGGAATATTGTTAAAACACATGTCTACTGTCCTGTCTCAAACATCGCTGTGCTCTGCCTGTTCCCAGCCCTTGCTATTATACTAATATTATATTATATTATTAAGCAATGTTGCAAATCATATTAAACATGATTCACAACATTATCCAAAGCAATGTAAACTGTGTACACCACGGCCGCTACGTCTCCGCCCATTCTCTGAGATTGTGAAAACCATCGACGTGGTGCAAACCTGAAACCTGCATGTGCCTGCGCATATCAAGCAGGGATTTCTCATAAAGTGAACACGTTGGGCCCTCCGTGTAAACAGATTTTCTTTTTAATCTAGATAATATCTAGATTTTAAAAGGGTTGTAGAATCTAGATTTGTATTGTGTAAATATGGCCTATAAGCGTGTTTACTTTATATTTGGAAATGTGCACACATGAAGCTTCTATAAACACAGTTTTGAAAATCATTTCGTTTGGAAATCACAGGCTGTTTGTGCTATTGTTGCCCCAAAATAAAAAAGCAGCTCTAACCTTGGTTCACGGAAACTAGGCCTAATTCCTCTCATCTCGTCATCTCCTTCTTCGTCTTTTCATCTCCATGCGGTCTCGAGGGAAATGCCGTGTTCTCATTTCCTCGCATCCCGGCAAACTCATTTACCTTTTCGCTATCTTTGTAGGCCCATATTGTTTCTCTTTCATTCGACTCGATCTCTCTTTTTCAATTTTTCCCCCCATCTCGCCATTCAGTCATGAATCACTGACTCAAAGTCACGTATATGACTTAATACTTCAGAAACCCCTGAAGGCCAGCCATCACTGGGGATTTCACAGTGGAGCTGCACACAGACTCTATTTCCCCCCATCTCTCTCTGCCTCTTTCTCTGCCTACCTCCATATGTGTGTGTCCTTAACATGCCACAACTGTCTTCCACCAAATCGCGGGGATGTTCGGTGCGGTTTTCACAACGAAGCGAAAGCAGCAACAGAGATGGGATTCGCTAGAGGCGAGACATCGCGCGATTCATAAAGGGATTCATAAATGTATGAATGTAGGAGGGCTAAAAATAAATCATTTTTATTATTTTTTTATTTCTTCAATCTCCCTCTCTACTCCCACCCTCTCCGCCTAAATTCATTCAGCCCCGACTCTCCGAGGACAGCGTCTAAAAATAGAGGTCTTTCCTGCACATGTTCCAGAACACTCTCTCTCTCTCTCTCTCTCTCTCTCTCTCTCTCTCGCTCTCGTACACACGTGTGTGTGTATATATACTGTCATGTTCGGGTGATTGATTCTTCTACTCATGTCCTCTTGAAAAGAGCACAGCAGGAAATACAATGAAATGATGTAGAATGGGTTTAAAAATTAAACACATTCTAAATCCCCCAGCATCAGAAATGTTTCTGGAGATGAAGACAATGGTACCCAAGATGGGTATGATTATTTCCAGAATTACTGATTGATTGTCTGTATTTAACTATGTATTGAGTATTATCTGGAAATAACCTGGTGCCATATTGGTGGAATTTGAAGCTTGAACCTAATGATCATCACAGTTAGCCACTATTTGCCTAGTTTTGTTCCCAGCTCCCAACACTGTCCTGTCTCCTAATCTCTCGTTAAACTATCTTTCCCTGGCGCTAACGTTATTGTTACATGATATCCATATTTATCAAATTATTCTCCAACTTTTTAAAGATGAAAACAAATCACTCACCAAATCACTAATTTGGTGTCCAAAACTGAATTGCTTCTTTTAGTTTTTCACCCACCCATATTTCTTGCAGGTTTTTGCACCTTACTTAATAATAATAACAACGTAAGTTTTGTACTATATGTTAGTGACTAATAATAATAATAATAATAATGGTTAGAAATATGAATTGAATTTGCTAGATAAATGTTCCTGAAAGTGGACTAATCAATATATATATTTTTTGTGTTACATGAACGCAGAGTGAAAAATTGGAACGGCGTCATCAAAAAAGGCCTGTGACTATTACCGGGCCCCGCTAAAATCATGGTGGACAAACACGGCCTTGATACGGTACAACAACTACAAATAAGGGAAACATTTGGATCTCCTCCAAATGGAAGTTTTAGTGGAAGGAAAAAAAGAAAGCAGCGGACAGAAAGAAAAGGGAAAGTAGTGAGAAACAGATGGTTGGGTCAGGAGTGCCGTCCCTACACAGCTGGTTTGACCGGACCAGCTGCCTTCTGCCCTACCCGCTGGCCCGGCCCCTCCACCGGTGCCAGATCCACTGATTGGACAAAAATCAATACCACAAAAAACTACCAAAAAAGAAAAAGAGAGAGACGAAGACGATGGCCGATGTGCTGTCACACGCAGATCACGCTGAAAGACCAAAAAAGAGGCCACCATGGACAAAAAGATAAAGAAGCAACGGCCCTGAGGCTACAGGTTGCCCACCTCCAACACTATTCTAGACAAGGAGGAAGAAGGAGGGCAGAAAGAGGACAGGGGAGAGGGCATGGGCCACCCCAACCAACACCAGGGCCCGGGAAAAGGCAGATGTAAACAATCCAAGGGGAGGGTGCGGCGACGGCAGTGGACATCGGGACCGGAATTAGCATATGGAGGGGGACGGACGAAACCCTTGGGAAAGACTCCCAGCATACTCACAATCCGACACGAGATAGGCTCGTCGTATTCGGTGAGTCAATTCCATTTCTTGTGGATTGTGGAAAGAAAATGTGTTGTAAAATTTGTCTTAAACAAAATTTGTTAAAGGGATGTGGGAAAAATGTAAACATAATTGGAGCATCAGGTATGGCCTATGCCGATAAGATTCAGTAGCAGATAAGGATAGGGACAGTACTAGTACTCTTATGAAGTTAGGGGTCAGGTCAACAGGGAAAGTGACCTGGAAGGAGAATTTTGTTTTGTCAAATACAGCAATAAAGGCTCCTAACTCCTAACGGCTTGTGGGTATGCAAGGCACATTTTTGTCACCTGAGGATAACCATTGTACGGTATTAGAGAAAAATCTACTCACCCTAAATGATCTATTCAAGCAGGACAACACCAATTAAAATGTCAGCCAGATTTGTTTCCGTCTTAAATGGAGTACAACAAAAGTGTGACAACTGTATGGTTCATGGCACGCCAATGTGTGATTACTAATACACAACAAGTATTTAGCTTTTGTCTTACACAACCTACAACCTGGGGAGTGGGTGGTAATAAAGGACCTCAGGAGAAAGCAAGAGGTCCAGGAGCATCTTGATGGTGGGAATACGGACCAGCAACGCTAAGAGGTCCAGGAGCATCTTGATGTGGCAGACATCCTCTCTTGAGCGTTGTTTTGAGCTGTTCCTTGTATTTCCGCTTTTGGCCTCCCGCAGATCACTGGCCACGGTGTAGTTGACCGTACAGGAGCTGGCGTGGAAGCCGACCCTCTGACGATCCTGATGGTGTGGCCAACCCATCGCAGTTGGTGGTGAAGATATGTGGCCTCCATGCTCTTGCTATCGGTTCTTGCCAGTATTTCCGTGTGTGGCACACAGATGGTCTGGTAGACTGCTGTCTTAGTGTGTATATTGAGATGTTTGTTCAGGAACACGCTCTTACGCAGCCTACCAAAGGAGGCTGAGGCATACCGGTTTTGAATGTCATCGTCTGTGCGTCAGTCTTCAGACAGGATGCTTCCAAGATATATGAAATCTGCTCTACTGCGAAGGGCTTGCTGGCAATGCTGAAGGTGAGTGACGGTGATGGTGTTGGGGGGCAGTGAGACCCAGCCTGCTGTAGGCCTTCACAGCAGCTGTTCAAGATTCAAGATTCAAGAAAACTTTATTATCCCGAGGGAAATTATGTGCAGCAGTTAAATAGTAGGAAATACACAGGAGGAGAAATAGACACCACACATATCAAACAATTATAAAACAATTTTACACTAGTACGTAGGTATACACAATACACAACAATACGCATAGTGCAAAGTGCAAATTGGTAGTACCAGATAATAAGTAAACAGAAGTAACTGGTACTAACAATTAGGAGATCAGGGCAGGTATGGAGTTAGCAGCAGGTGTTGATGTGGGTAAGGAATAAAGTGATAAGTGATAAGGTAATGTTGGCTGTATGTCTGTATGTCGACCTCAGGTCACTGTGTCACCACTGTCCCTCTCACGACCTGAGGTAGATGCATTAAACAGTCTGATGGCCACAGGAAGAAAGGACTTCCTGTGGCGTTCTGTGGTGCACCTGGGTGGAATGAGTCTGTTGCTGAAGGTGCTTCGGTATGAGGTCAGCACCTGGTGGAGAGGGTGGGAGTTGTTGTCCATGATACTACGCAGTTTGCGCAGCATCCTCCTCTCAGACACCACCAGCAAGGAGTCCAGTTGGACCCCCAGGACAGAGCCAGCCTTCCTGACGATCCTACTGATCCTGTTGGCAT
>OMNO01055774.1:0-21082 GCA_900303215.1 Trachyrincus scabrus
TGCTGTACGATTGGCTGTCTGTGTAGTGTTTTTGTATTTTGTGTTTTTGTGAATAAAAAATAAAATAAATCTCATATATTTATCATCGTGGAAGATTTTATCGTATGGAGATCGTTTTATCGCCCAGCCCTATGTGAGACATTGCAGTGTTTTCTTACCCAAGGTTCGTTTCAGATCCCCCAAACTTGGGTTTCTGGGATACTCGGTTGAATGGACATATTCTATAGATGTACCTTTTAAAAGAAGAAGAAAGCTTAGTGTCCTCCGACTAGACATATATGCTGATATCACTGATTCCACTAGTCCATGGAGTGAACTTACTCGCTCGTAGTTAGGTCGTAACATTGGCCATAGAGGTAGGCAAATTCAAAACTAGGTCCGAAATCAAGGGAGATTTCTTTCTCCAGGCCCCTGCAGAGACACAAATCAAACCAAATCAGAATAATGTAATTTAACAATCAACACTGAAATATTCTTATTTTTCAAATCCCCATTGAGAACAATGGGGATTTGAATAATTCAGACACCATTGTGACTGAATGAACACCGACCAGTAGGCAGTTATTATTTATGGGAAACAAGACCATCCATATTCATCCAGGAAGACTCACTTGATTTGATCATCCACTGCACGGAGAGCTCTTTCCGCCTCGTCAAATTCATCTCTGGCTTTCTGAGCAACTGGGATTCAGAATAACGTAATGATACACCATCATAGAAAACATCCGTTAGAGCCATTTACATTGAAGTGTACGCACGTGTGCGCTTTACCGCACACACGCCCGTTCAGATGTGCATTTAAACCCAAACGTAAAGTTATGCATCCCATAGCTTCCAAAAGGATATCATTACAATGTGGAAAGTTGTTTTCATTCATTGAGTTCATTTAGCTGTCGGCCTGTATTTAACTACAAAAGAACACATTTAAAAAAAAGCATCTGCCATTATACATTGAGAAGGTAGGTATAGCTATTAAAACACAGGGAATTGTGTAAATTTAATACCAATGTTATCCTTTCAGTTGCAATATCTAAATGTGCTTCAGCATTTTTATACACAAATAACCACAGCACTTAGCAAAAACCAAAAGATTGGTTCTACAAAATAAATGTGACCTTAAAAAAGGGTGATATATAAACCTTGTATTTCAAAACCATAAACAAAAACTTCCATCAATCAAACAAGTGCTGAGCCATCGGAAAAAACCGCACTTCCTTGCAGTGTCAGCTCCAACTCAGGCAATCAGCTCTGGGAATGGAGGGGTGTGTTTGTAATAGCGACGGCTGTTTTTACGTGTCTGTTTTGCGCGCGACTATACAACACAACAGTAAGCATGGAGGAGATTCAGGCCGTGCTGGTGTTGATCGTGATTTACTGCTTTGCAAATGGGGTCATCGAGTCAACGCTGGAGAAACGAGCAGTAGTGGCGGAGCGGATTCGAAACGCCCGAAATGCTAGACTTAAAGTAAGCAGAGGGACTTTACGAGCTAGTGCAGGGACTGACCGTGAGATGACCGAGACGGACTCACGCCATCGGGCACAAAGAACAATGAATGAATGAATGAATGAATGCGGCTGAAATAAAATTCAGAGAGTACTCGACTAATCAGAAATGTTCAGCGCCCCACCCCCAAAGTTCCTGTACTTTTGGAAAGTACTACCCCCCCCACCGAGCAGGGACTTTTTGGGTGGTCAAATAATGTCCCCGGACCTAAATTTAGACCCTGGTCCCTGCGGTGGAAACGCACCGAGTTCCTCCAAAGGTTCCTAGTCCCTGGGGAAAGTTCCTGCAGTGGAAACGTGGCTATACATTCAATCAAGCACTCACCGTCTATGAGGCTCTGGGTGTCTGGCTCATACGGTGGCATCTCCTGCTCGTCCTCCTCCGTTGATCCAGTGGGCCGCACCGTGGGTGGGATCTGCAAAATAGATAAAAACAAACAAATAAACAAACACAGATTGGGTCAGCCACTGCAAATATAATCAAGAGAGAATCCTTCAAGCCCAGACAGGATAGAGCAAACTCGGTGCAGCCTACTTTATCGTCGTCGTCGTCCGCATCCTCGTCGTCTTCGTCGTCTTGGTCCTCGTCCTCGTACTCCTCCGGAATGTCGTCGTCGGGGTACTGTTCCGAGTTGCTCTCGGGGGCAGGTTCCCTCATGTCCCCCGGGGTCTGGGGGTCCCCCGGGGTCTGGGGGTCCTCCGGCGAGGGGATGTCTGTCTGGGGCTGACACCGGCAGAGGTTTGACATGAAACAGCAGGACCTCTAAAAGGTTGTAACTGAGGTCTGTCCGTTTCATTCTCCCGACTAATAACACATTTGGCTGGCAGGCTTATTTCTACTGTAGTATTAAGTGTTCTATGAGGTCATCTGTAGCATATTTGGTTTAAACTGGTAGAATTGGTAGTGCACAACTCAGACTGTAACTGCATCTTTAATGACTGGAATCCACTTAGGTTGATTAAAATATTTTAATGATTTATACAACGTCAGTGTCCTTAGTATTTGTGGAGATGATATTGAATTGGGCTGGCATTCGTTATACTAAAGCACTTCCATAATTGATGTTCGATATACTCACTCAGAGTACTCATTTGGTATCAGGATCACTTAAATCACTTAAAGATACAGATATTCAAATTGGTATCGTACATTTCCCAGCCCCAAGAGTGATCCCATTTTGTCCAATAGGATATTGCATAGTCGAGTTTACCGAGTTTAGTACAGACAGCATTCACACTACAATGAGCCATGTTAAGATGGTATGACGTATAAACGAAATACTCTTGTTACCTCAGAGACATATTTGTCTTTGATGTTGTTCCAAACGGTCTCAAATGCTACAGTGTCCACTGTTTCCGCTCCTCCCAGTACCCCCTGAAAACACAAAAGAAAAAAGGATCAAAGTCTTATTACATTTTGAATGAACAACGATATGGCTCCATGATGAGCTGAATGAACAACGATATGGCTCCATGGTGAGCTGAATGAACAACGATATGGCTCCATGATGAGCCGGTAGAGAAGACGTCTCACCTGGGCCTGTTCCTCAGTGAACATACCATCTGAGTCGGGATCCAGCTCAGTGTGGGACTGAAGCTCGACCGCTGAAACACTGACAGACAAAAACATATATTAGTGCTGGGCGGTATGGCCAAAACAATTATATCATGGTATGAATGAAAATGATCACAGTAACGGTATGTACCGCGGTGTGACACCGGGAGGCGCTAGAACGCAGGGAAACTACACAACTATTCTAGGTGCCTTTGCTTCAGATAAAGACCACCGCATGTCAACGCTTAAACGAGGGCAAAAAATATCAAAACGTTCTACCTACTGATAATAACAGACTGTAAGTAGGTAATAGACTCCAGTTACAACGTTTGTTTTTTTCTTCTTTGGCGATCCATCATCCAGAATTTAGTTGACGACGTCAAACTAAATGTCCGCCTCGCGACAGCCCTATTATTTTTTTAATGGATGGTGGTGCAGCGCCACCATTACATTGTTTGGGGAGAACCCTGAAGTGAACACGCCTTCACACCACACAAAACAGTGATAAGAGAGTCTCAGATACAGATACAAGCACACGCCAGTCACAGTAGTAGTAGGAGTAGTATTAATAGTACAGCAACTCTATGTTTCACTTCAAATGGCTCCATGTATGAGAAAAAGTATTCATTTGTGTGAGGTTATCCATAGAAAATAACAATATTGTAAACTATCCTTAAATGTGCAACTATTAGATTTTCGTATTATGTAATTTGTAATCTTATCTTGGTCTGTCATTTTCTATTGTTTTTATTTTTTTTTCTCTTCATATCCAAAATACACAAAATTAATTGTAGGGGCTCCAACACTCACAGGCCATCGGCATCCAGGTCAAGTCGAAGAAACGCCTCCGCCATCTTTGTATTGTCCTTCTCCACACGGATAATGGCTTGTTGTTCTGAAACAGGAACGCATGCGACTTTAAAGTCAAAGGAATACACAACCTCAAAATAAAATTGCTTTACATCCACTGCTCTGAGAGCCAGGAACAGCGGAAGTATGCAAGCCCGTGTTGTGTTGGCTTACCTTCCCAGGCCTTTAGGTGGCGATCTTTAGCTTCTTTTTCGGGTTGTTCCGCAGCCTCCTTCACAAGCCTCAGGGCGTCCACCTTCTCCTCGGTTGCCTTCTTGCTGAACTGGAGTTCAGTTACTTTGCTCTGGTTCAAACAAGACATTATACATTCACTTAAAATACCTACATATCAAACCAGCAAGAAATATAGAAAACTAACTAAAGGTTCTGGCGCTGTTGGTAAGATGTTAATGGTTCACAATTCCACATCATAAATGGAGCGTCCTGGATAATAATAATAATAATTATAAGTAGACGATATAATTGAGCTTCCTATATTTTTTCTGTCCATTTCCTTGACTCTCTGTATAACTTTTTAGCCATTCATTCATTCATTACAAAATTGTAGTTTTGCACTAGAACTAACCCTACGTTACACTATTGGGCATTTCCTAACATGTATATATGTATTTAATAGACATTGCATGAGTTCTCCTGAATTATAAAGCTTCAGTATTCTAAGCAAATATTCTCCTTCCAGAAGAGGATATTTTCCCCGTGCCCACCTGCTTCTCCTCCAGGCCCCGCTTGGCTTCGTTTATGAGCTGCTGTTTCAGCAGGAAGCCCTCCTTGGCGACCTCCGCCATCTGATGCAGGCTTTCCCTCTCCTTGCGGCCGAGGTCCCTGAGGATCACACGGGAGACGCGTCAACACACTGCAAATCATACGTCGGCTTTATATAGTCTTGAAGATGTTGAGGAAAGGCTTGTGGTTTACCTGCAGGTGTTTTGACACGCAGCACCACTGTTAAACTCATCCGTTGTGTCACAGCAATCTATGAGGGGAAGCACACATTCAAAAAGCCTTTTAATTGACATAAAGACCATAACACACAATTAGTGTGAACAAACAGAACGGAGGCTTTGGGAGGTGGTGGTGCATCTCTTACCACAAATGCCATCATTGATTCGGGAGGATGGAATGAAAGCTGGGCGGAAGCCTGCGTTTGTGCAGTGGAAACTACCATTGGGACAAGCGGCAGTGCCTGAAACAACCAAAAAGGTGTTATTACTGCAGACACCGGATTTTATCAGTGGTTCTCTTGACAAGATATGAGACATACATACCGGGTTCATCAGAGCCATCCTTGCAGTCACAGTAATCATCGTTGACCCTATCAAACGGAATGGTCCCGGAGCCGTCTAAACATGTGAATGGTCGATTCTCTTCATAGAACTGTCTCTCTGTTGATCAGCAAAGGACATGACGCGATGTGACGTATGTGCAATTTGACGCAGATGAAATACTCATTGACACAACTGAACTAATTGTAATAATCGTGCTCACTGGACAGAGGAACCCCGCGGGGCCGCTGGACTTCCACGGCCGTGACGGCCCCCAGGAACATAACGAGCAGGTACGAACAGGCCATGGCGATGCAGCTCTGGACAAAAGCAAGCAGGATTTTACCAATTAGATTTAAACTTAAATGGAGGAAACGCATTGTAGTGTACCTCATCTGAACTGGGAAGACATAAAACATAGCATAACCACATCATCCGTGTAGTGGTGTCACACAAAGAGGTGCTTAACTTTCGACACTCGAGCATTTACGTCTAATTAAACCACTGACTATTTTAATAAGTATGTGGATTATGCGGACGGATATAACGTAATTGTTGAAACAACATTAAATACATTGCGTCCCCCACAATTGTTACACTTGTTACACTTATTACTGTAGCCAAGAGGAGAGCGACTACAGCCTTGCTAGCCGTGATGGTAGCAAGAAAAGGGCAACACATAATTTAAATTGCATATAGTTTACTATTAACTGTATGTCTTACGTTGCAATAATGACAATAAATTACGATACTTAATATAATATCGATTATTTCAAGTAAAACAAACAAATGACAAGAACGTTGTCATTCATTATTACCTTTCCTTGTTCCATTGCTGAATTGCGCATGTGCGGAATGCTTGCTCAGCGGTGGTTTCTTCTGATTGGACAGTGCAATTATTCCACGCCAGATGATTGGTGGAAAGCTCAGGCGTCTCACACGGAGCATGCTGGGAGATACGTCCATGTCATGCATTTGTTTTATTATGTGTATGTCTTATCTTTCACTGGCTTCAAAGTATACATTTGTGAAAGACGAACATGTATTTGTGTTATATGTTATATTTTATATGTATTGCATATGTGTGAATAGTAACAGCTAGAAGTTGTTATTTAATTAATTAAGCATTTCAAAGCTGTGACATTGCGCAAAAAGTCGAGATGAGTGGATGAGAGGCATCTCGAATCTTCCCTGACTGCTGAAACATTACACATATTACATTCAATACAAAAATCGTCCTTTATTTGTATTTTTAACACACTTTACAGTACCGAACAGTGAAATAAAAGAAAAATATACTGATATATATGATATTGTTTTATATATAGATGTTTGCTTATTAAATGCATTTATTCACAAAATGACACCTCAGCCTCTGTCCAAAGGAAACCCTTTCATAAAAATAATATAATAAAAATAACTTAGACACATTTTACACATTACAGCAAGGTCATTTACAAATATTACAATCATTTCATGGTGTTTTTTTTCCACTTGTTTAATCTTTTTAAAAGTTGTGAACAAACACATGATTGAAGCCCAGAGAATTATTCTCAGAGGGAGTCAGTTTGTGACAAAGTAACCTGATAGCAATCCCAAAGGGAACCGGCTAGGTAGGCCACCGTGAGACTGACATTCAGGCTTATTAGGCTAAGACAAGTTACTAAGAAGAAGGGGTGGAGATCATTCTAGAAATGGCCAAGTCATCAAAGAACACACCACGTATTATTTACTTTCAATAAATGAGCCACATCCCTTTTTTTTATTCTTTTTTTTTTACTTAATTCACACATATTTGACCAAGTAGTCAAAACTCGTTCACATGGAGTATTATTATTATAATTATTATTATAGCATGACTACTGAGGTCAGTTATGCCTCTACTGCACAATGAATGGTTGGGACTTGACTTGGTGGAATGCAATCAACATATTATTCAGTGACCACCGGAATCCCAGCACAGTTTGTGCTCACCGTCCAGAACCTACCGAAAATAAAGTGCAGCTGAAGCTATCTACTGATGAATGTGCACGCTGAGAATGTGACGGTAGGAGATTGCGCACATGAACGTAAATGAAACAGAACAAGAAGGAGAAGATGGCGGGAGTGTGTCCTGAAGTGCTTCATACATACATGTGGTTATTTGCCCTCCTTCATGGACTGACTAAATTTATCATTTACAATGCAATATTACATTATGTACATTGCTGATAATGCTTATAGCAGATATCATCATTAGGTGATTTCAATTTCTAGACCATCCACCAGAACAATACAAAAATAAACTGTACACATACTGTTCAAAAGAAAACATACAGGATATATATATCCCATGGTTTTCTTTACTTCATTTAAAAAGAATGGCAGCAATTAATCAATTGAATAATTTCATAATAAGAAACAATTGCTACAGTATCGTGTTTTTATGGCAATTAAATATTAACGTTTCCATAGCTTATGAAATAACACCAAGCCACAAAACAAACAGGAAACAGGATCTTCAAAGTAAAAGGCCAACCCATATGGGAATCATGTGGTTTAAAAAGAAGAAAGACGTGATAGTAATATTGGGTTCCCGTCGGACCGGATGAAGTCCCTGTGGCCTCCACTCCGTCTAAGTGAACGATCTGTTGCACCATGCAAAAGTGTCTCAAGAGAAGCACAGTTACTGACCAGCAGAAACTACCTCTTGACTTAATAATTGTCTTCTATTTCATTTGTAGTTGTGTTCATTTACCCTGTGGAAAAAGTCATAAACAAACCGCGACCTTGTTAGGCATGTGCTGTTGAAATACTTTTAACACCATTCATCAGGATACAGGTGATGTCCGTGAATGAACAATGACAATATTTAGACCTATAACATTGTTTACTCTTCACTCATTCATTCACTCGCTCGTCACGTTGCACAGCCTGGTGTGTATACTCAAGCCAACGTAATCTTCACGAAATCTGCTAATTTACTCGCTATAAAGTAAAGTCATTGCACCTTCCTGATTAAAACAACACATTCTTTGTGACCACTGCAATGCAACAAAACAACCGATCGGCTGCTTTTGTTGGTCTAAACATAAACACCGGCAACATTTTGTATAGACAAACTACCCGACGACTGTACCATCATGATGATATAAATATACTATTATATTCATTTTGATATCATATAAATCTAAATACTGGCAGGCGTTGTGGCCTGCAATCATACATTAAGGCAAAAAAGCGTTAAACATGAAAAACATGATTAGAGACAACCCTCGTGAGGCCAACACTTCCCTCCCTGAACATTTGATAACTCTGATTCTGCTAACGTCTAACGTGTTCATTCAAATCACCGCATCGCCCGTCCGTCTCCCATGCCGATCCTTTGGTTTGGTGAGTTATGACTAGACATTAGTAAACAGGGTGAGCAAAGTGAATGCTAGATGGTGGGATGGGGATCTGCTGAATGAGATGATTCCGTAGACGTTTAGTAGCGGTGTACGTGCACAGCAACCGTGGCACATAGAAAATAGGCAAAACATAGGCGTCAAATCATCTCATGGCTTATTCTCAGAAAGTAAAAAAGAAAAGAAAACATGTACTCAAAACGAGTGCGTGTGATTGCTCTGTATCTACGTTATTATATCACCAGGAGAGCAGCAAAGGAAGACCAAAAAACTAAATATCACCACAGGAACTCTTTAAGTGTGACAGACACACCACAAACACACCATGAACAGTTAAAGATCTTTAACTAGAGACAATCAACGAAAAAACTTTAAAAAAAGATAAGAAATGCAGACACTCCTGTCCCACAATGCATTACTTCACGACAGCTCCATTCAGGAAGCTGGTGTTTCAGAAAGGCACAGAGCCATCTTGCACCAGTAGCACTCCTCATAAAGGGAAAAAGGGGGGGTACGGGACCCAGGGGCCGCCCGTGTCGCAGCGTCTTCCTTTCCTTAGCTTCCTCTCGTCTCCTTCTCCAATTCTGTGGATATTTATATTTTTCTTTTCCGACAGAAATGGAAAAAATTGTCACCTGGATGTGTAGCTTTTCTGAGTTTCTTATGGCAAACATGGATTTCTAATACTGACTGACACTGTTTAATAATTCCAATAAGAGATGGCTTTTTCCAAAGAGATTTGTTATATATCCATGTCCTTCTTTCGCTGTGTATGCACACATACAAACACACGCTCAAGTGTGTTATTGGTACCTGTATGGGTGTGCATACACATGTTGTGTTGCTTTGGGTGTGTGTGTGTGTCTGTATGGCAAATGTGTTGCAATGTGTGTTTATCTTGTATACTACATACTGCATATGTGGATGTTGAAGTGTACAAATGTTTACGGTACTTCTGGTGTATACGGTTATTGGAATTTCACGGCCACCTTGCATGTGTTTTATTTGTGAGTTCATGTGTGTTTATAAATGTGCATTGCTCTTCCAGAGTGCTACAATGTCTTCCGCGTCGCCATCGTTAATGCTCAACTTAACTCGTCACGTTCCGATGTTCCTATCGAAAAAAATTAACAGGAAGGACTTGTCACCACTCATAATCTACAGTTGCTGTGTAACTAACTTTTCTTTAAGCAATAATAATTAATTCCCTTTTTGAAAAATAGATTTAAAGGTCTGTATTGTCAATGCAGTTGTTATTTGTTCTTGGTTTGCCCCTTTGAACGAAAGAGCAATAGTAGCATGTGTGCAAGTGAGGAGGGAAACACAGAAGGAGAAGTCATGTGTCCTCTGCTGGCGAGGACGAGTCCTCCTCATCCTCCTCTTCCTCTACAGGGCTTGTGTCTAAAAGTCTTTCCTTCTGGCAGGTCACTTCCAGGTGGGCTTTCCGCTCATTGTCTCGCTGCTCCTCCTCCTCCTCCACCTCCTCCTCCTCCATTGCCACCTCGGTCTCCTCTTCGATAATGTCCTCATTCTCCTCCTCCTCCTCCTCCTCCTCCTCCTCTTCCTCTTCTGCGATACCTTGCGGCGCCACTTCCTGGTTTCTCCCCTCCTCCGGAGGCCGCCCGCAGTCCTGGGCAACGTGGTTCGGGGTGGGCTGCCCGCCGTCCACTGACTCCCTCTCGTCACTCTGGGGGTTGTCCTCCAGGGTCAGTTCAAACTGGAACTTATCAACGCAGGTTTTCAGATCCTTGTCCTCAGGAGGCGGGGACGGGCTTTGTGGGATGGTGCTCTGGTACCAGTCTCTGTTGTCCTCCAGGGTGTCCAGGATGTCCTGGGCATCGGGGTGCACCAGGTCCCCCCACGTCTCCCACAATGGGTGGACGATGTAGTCGATGAAGCCCACCTGCGGCACGGGAAAAAGGCATCAGACAGATAGAAGATACGAACTGTAGGTGAGACAGGGACTTCTGGCTGGAGTGTTATTAAAGCATATATATCATATACAAAAGCATGAATGAACCCTCCAAAATACATTTGTTTTCGTTGTTCTTCAAAAACACAAAAGCTCAAATGACAGGCCACATATGTGTTACAAAAAGGAAGGCAATGGATTGCTTAGGACCAATAGACAAACGTTTTTATTTAACTGTAAAAAGTTGCTAAAGTTTCCGTGCTGTTTTACAGTTAACAAACATATAGTTCGGTGTCATCTGCATATACATGAAAAATGATGTGACCTTAACTGTGGAACCTTGTGGTACACACTAGTGGACATGCACTAGTGAGGATGAGTTAACATTATGCACAGAAAACATAGATCATATAACATAGGCCATCTATAAGGATAAAATCCCAAAACCACCAGTCTTACTGGCAGGTGCAGATACAAATTCTGCATTGTATACAACTTGGAGAGGAATAATAATTTGAGATGACTCTGAAATTGTCAGGGAGAATCACAATAGATAAGGGAGGTATTGGAAATGCAGAGATCAGAAGAACCAATAATGTTGAGAACCTCTTTAAGCAGAGGAGTGGGAATATCGTAGAGGTTGCAGGTGGTAGACTTTAAACGATGAGTGGTAGACTTTAAACGATTATCTCTGTTAGATCATTGATAGAAATGGGCAAATATATAATATGTAACATATCAGTTTGTGACATCACAACTGGTAGTGTCTACCCAGATGTATGATGTCTAGATCAACCCCCACCCATCATACATCAGGGTGGACATTACCACTTGTGATGTCATAAACAGATAGATTTTGACCCCACAAGTGGTAATGTCCACCCATATGTATGGTGGACAATTCAACTCCCACCCATCATACATCTGGGTGGGCATTACCACTTGTGATGTCACAAATTCACAAAGGTAAAGTAGTGGCTCTTTAAATAATGAATAAAACAATAATCCTGCGATTATACCAAATTAGTAACCGGGAACCCAACCATAAACCATAAATTACGTTCATGTTACCCCATTTGAGAATCTGTCGTGCATATGAATGAACATGATTGTATCTGATATATCTTTGGATATGATTGGCGTTGGTTACCTGGCTCTTTTCCACCGACGCAGTGTGTTTATCACACATGGGACTGATCTCCATCCCTCGCTCTCTCTCCTTGTCTCCCTGTCTGAAGAACTCTTCCATTATCCTCTCCGTCCATTGTCTATATACAGCCAGGGGCTTAGTAGGATTGCTCAGGTCCGCACAGTGCACCATGTTCCTCAGTACCTGCAGAGAAAACCCTCAGCTTGTCACATTTCTGGTTCATCGCATTAGATGACTTCCGAGAGATTTGGCACAGATATTGTTGCAAATATAGTAGACCCATGTAGAACAGAACGTTTCTAACGCGGACCTACTTTCACAGATACCTTTGTATCTTCTTGGAAAACATAACCTCTATTTTTAACTTATTTGGTATGTATTTTGTCTTAAATGTATTTGAAGTGTCTTTGTGTACCATGAAAAGAGCTTCAAATAAAATCTATTATTATTACAACCTTTCCTAAAAATATGTCCTACAACATATTTAGCATCTGATCAATGATCTTGAAATGTAGCAGACCCAATCATGTAAAACTAATATTGAATCTGAATAGAAGCATGTTGGCAGTCCTGCAGATTGCAAAAACAAACTTTTCCTGCTTCTACTTTGAGAGTTTGTAGTTACTGGAGCAGCAGGATTTACCGTAACCACTACTGTCTACGTGCTCTTCTCGATATTTACAACATGCAAAAAAACACTTCATTGCAAATGTTAAGTTGGAGAGGGTCATCTCACCTGTATCCGGTCTGTGTAATGGTCCAGCAGCAACACTCCAGAACTTGTCACTTTCTTGGTCTCCACCATCGTCTTCAGGTCTGCCAGCAAACTCATGTGTTTGGACATATCCGTTGCTAAAACCTGTAAATGAAACGATCGAGTAACCTTCTCATGTATAAATAAGAGAGATAATAATAATAATGGAGGAACAGATGGAAGGATGCAATGAAAGAAGGAAGGAAGGAAACAAGGAAAGAAGGAAGGAAGGAAGGAAGGAAGGAAGGAAGGAAAGGAAGGGAGGAAGGACAGAAGGAAGGAAGGGAGGACAGAAGGAAGGAAGGAAGGGAGGAAAGAAAGAAGGAAGGACAGAAGGAAGGGAGGAAAGAAGGAAGGAAGGGAGGAAAGAAGGAAGGAAGGGAGGAAAGAATGGAGGAAAGAAGGAAAGAAGGAAGGGAGGAAGGAATGAAGGAAGGAAGGAAGGGAGGAAGGAAGGGAGGACGGACGGACTATGAACTCGTGTCTAGAACTCACCATATCAATGACCAGTTTTCTGAGGCTTTGCCTCTGCCTCTTGCTCAGGTTTTGAAAGATGTCACAGTTCTCCTCGTGGAGCAGCTTGAATCCCACGGCCAAGTGGTGGTTCTCCAGCACAGACTCATCGTTGTACATCAGGGCTAGTTCTGAGTCTAGGGGAGGAGGCACGACAACATATGGGTTGTTACAAAGCAAACAGCATCCATCACATTCCATCACCGATAGTGATGGATAGAAGATTAATAGAAGATTGAAATAGAATCTGTATTCAATGTCTAGATTCACCTGACTTTTCACCAAATTGCAAGTTGGCAAATTATTGTTTTATTGTTTTATACCCTTCTTTTACACTCTCAAATGGTCAGATGCACGCACCTCAAATCAATGAATCTTTTTATTTTTTTCCGGATTAATGATTTGGATACATTTTCGTTTACTCACTTGTATTGATGAGGAACTGGTTGGACACTCCCGGATGGTCCACATCATGAATGGCAGCAGCAAACAATGCTGCGAGTATCTCTAGGTCGGTGAAAACAGCCTAACATGGACGAGGAGATGCAGCATTGTTAGTCCACAAACATTATATATTTACCATCTACCCGGTTTTAAGCTGGGTGTCCCGAGTCCCGACAAATATCTGTAGAACCCTAAAATGTCAACAAATGTCCCGGTTTTCGATGGGACGCGGTGAAATAGGAATCAAAACAGGAGGCGTCCCAGGTTTTTAAGCACAAGCACCCCCCCCCCTCCGTCAACAACCACAAATAGAGTAAATATAGTCCAATTCCATGGTAAATACCGTAAGCGGCGGCTCCAAGCGGCTATGTCTGGTCACCCTACATTTACCATTCATTCATGAAGCAGACACTCTTAACGGAAACGACAGTGAATTCAGATGCATATCATTAAGGAGCAGGTAGGGGTCAGGCATCTTACTAGGGATGCCTACAGGTCAGGCTACGGACACTGGGGGGATCAAACCCAGTGCCTTTCGGCTCCCCTGGCCGCTACACTATCCTGCATCCCATATATACAGTCAAGCTAGCTAGCATTAAGCTAGCTAGCATCAAGCTAGTATTATCAGGCTGGCGAGGCCCAGTAGATGGTGATCTTACATCTAGAGCAGGCGTGGACAGCAGTACATGTGTGGATTGTGTGACATCAGCGGCATGGAGGCTGTTGTGGTAGGCCACGTTGGCGTGATAGTGGTCTTCGAGGGTCATCACGTAGGTGACAAAGGTATCCATGGGGATCCGAAAGGTCTTCATTAGGTCCCTCTCCTGAAAGAAAAGGTGGAAGAGATGAGATGGGCTGCTGTGGACCTCCTGGTTTTGAATGACTCCTGCGTTCTAGTGTTGGCTTCTACGTCCTTGATGAAACTACTACTACTTTAGTCGAATGTTAACTGTTTTCTGGCATGTTCTGAGGGTTTTTGGTTAAGCCTGTATATAAGCCTGAAACCACTGATCCTGTAACAGTGATAAAGGGTCTCCACTATGATATCATAGCAAAATAATATATATATATATACATATATATATAATTATAGTATAGGTTACCTGGAAGACTGCAAACATCATGCAGCTAAGAGGTCGGTTATTGGAGAACTCAGCCACACGGAATATATTAAGGCCCCACTTATTCAAGTCGTCCAGCTCCTGCCAGTGCAAAAAAAACATATAATATACTCATCACTACAAACAATATCACAACAATTCTCCCCCCAATACTACATGAATTAGTCCCACATATGGATAGACACACGATAAACATGGATGTCATCGTGGAGTGTGTATTGGAGCGCGTGGCCAGACGCGGTGCACCTACCCGAGCTAACGCGTCCTCTTGTTCGGTCTTGACGCCGAAGCGAGGAAGGGCGGAGTTGGAGAGGCTGGAGCTGTGCGTTAGCTTCTTCACCCCGCTAATGTGACACATGGGCTTCTCCTGCTCCCTCAGGGTCGGGGACGGGATCTCTACCTCATTTTGCTTATCTGCGGAGATCCACAGACACAGGAGTGGAGAGAGGACAGTGCAGTACAGTGTGAGGCAGGGCTGGGGGTTGTTTTTGTTTTTTTACAGGGGATTCTCGCCTCATGCTCTGACGGTGTGTTGCGTTGTTTACCTAGGAAAGTTGTGGAGATGTATTCTGACACCTGGTTCCCTGAGCGACTCATCTCAGACAAATGGGATAGCTCACGGTTTAACATCCTCTTGAACTGGAAGGGAAGAGAGGATGAGAGATTTGAGCAGACGTCAAAACACACACACACACACACACACACACACACGTAGATACATTGAGATAATCATTGAAGATTGGTTGGTATTTGTATATTATTGGATATTGTATTGGTATTGTTGGCCTTGTATTTGGTATGCTTTTGAAATCAATAAAACATGTGATCAACAATAAATGATGATAAAAATATATAAATACGGTGTATATATATCTTTTTTTAAAATTCTGATGTCATTCATTAGGTGTGGCTGGGAAAATGAGTGTATCCATCATACCCATATTCCTTCTCTTGGATACTAATGTGCACACGGCCATAATGTCCATCTTCAGATTGTCATGTATGTCATTTATGTCATACATCCATCGCCAGCTGTGGCATGTTTGCACATCGCTTTTTTCCCCATATCATACATCACGAGGCAGTGCACTTGAGCGGTCTGTGTGCGGGTTGCGGGCGTGTGAACACATTGATCGTCCTCAAGGTTAACGTTATCTGAGATGACAAGACATTTAATATATTTTATATTGGCGAGTAAGAGCCTTCAGCCGTTTCCCGAAGTGAGCCAATCACGGCGAGGCGTTTTGGACACGACCCCCCTAGTCTGTGTCCTACTGACTGATCCTTCACACATATAATAATCTCCATGGCAACCGGAGTGGTTGCCTTGGCAACTGCATCCTCACAGTCAGTCCTTCAGCTCGATGTGAGAGCGGTGGCTGCTTGGGTGACAATCTGAGAGAGTCGGCAGGTGTCTCTGACCTTTACCAAGGTCAAAGCCTCCCCTCCCCTCCCCTCCTCTCCTCTCCTCTCATCCCCTCTTTCTGTCTTATGTCGGCTCCTCCTTCTTTAGACAAGCATGATGCCACTGTTGCTATCACATCTCTGTCTGCAGAGCATTTCAGAGACTCGCATGCAGGTTTGCTGTATGTATGTACCGTGTTGTTGTTGTTGTTGTTGTTGATTTCTTGCTGTGCTTTGATACGTTTTTCATATTTTTGGTTCACTTAGTTTTCTTTGTGGAGGATTCTGATTGGTCTTTCAATATGACCGTCCAATTAGGAAGGATCATCTAAAAGATGAGGCTGGTCAGACAGAATAAGTAAACAGGTAACCTTGTCAAGCCCAGTGGGCCCACCTGAGCTCTCTCTCTCTCTCCCTCTCTTCCTCTCCCTCTCTCTCTCTCTCTCCCTCCCTCTTCTTCTCCCACAGCAATGCTCTCTCACTCTTTCTAAAGCAGCAATGCTGAGTCATAGCTGCCAACCAACACTTGTACAGTGCCAGCCCTATAGTGCCAGGACAAACAACACACGCACACACACACACACACACACACACACACACACACACATGACACATGCATCCATAATTGTGTACATATGTGAGTGACCCAGTGTGGAACTATTTGATCATGTGTTGAATTCGCACAAAAAACATTGACACACAATTCATTCTGAAAATGCACGTATGCAATCTGAGAATAGGTGCAGAATGCTATGTTTTCTATGTCATCTAGTTCAATAATAAGCTGCTAAGCATAATGGTGCACAGAAAAATCTATAAAATCTATATTGGTAATTAAATCACAAAATATCACAGAAAACACCACATAGCCCCAATGGATACTCTTTTCACACAAGTGTTATCACAGGGTAAACACATGTCTTTGTATTAATAGGACTATGCAGTAGTCAGGAGGGTGAGCAGGCCTTCTTGCAACTGCAGAGTCCAGGGCTAGTTCAACTAGCCGTTAGCAGTTAGCAGCTAGCAGGAGCTAGCAGCTATAGCGGCTAGGGCCCAGTTGATCCTAACAAGCTGGTTGTTGCCTTGTTGGTTATTGATAACAAAAAACAACAAGTGGAGCCTATTGTCCCGGAGGTGAAGGAGATGGAGGAGGAGGAAGAGGTGGAGGTGGAGGGATGAGGGAGACTTCTTACTAGCAATATGCAGAGACTCAGATGCTAGAAACACCAACAAATATCCAAAAGCTAGAGGAGGTCTCCCCACACCCTTAGTAGAGATCGGTCTACACCACAATCCTGAACACAAAAAAATGACGGTTAGCAGTAAATGAAAGAAGAATTAGTACATACAATAATGATATAAACTAAGAATTTACAACTCCGTACAATATTGCAAACAATAAACTACCGCTTGCCACCATACTCTGAAAATAAAATAAATAAAACATATAATTACAGAAGTTCACCCGCCCAAGTTCGATTTTGGCTCTGGCCACCAGGGGGTGCACTGCCCCTGTTCGATCTCATAATACTAGAACTGAGATTTTTCCATAGTCAGTTTTTAAGCGAATGTCATTCAAAACCGTGCCAAGAGCCAGACCCAGTGCTGTGATGGGGTCGGAATCCAGACTGAAAAATGGCCAAAATATTGTTTGACGCCATAATTTTGTTGAGTTGTAGGAAAACTCTTGACCTAAACTGTACTCTTGACCTAAGCCACCAAGTCGTCATAAGGACTGTCAAAAATGGACAAAGCACTGGAAATCAAGGAACACAACAGGTCTTGGTTCATCATCATTGATTGTGAACAGGCTTGAGGAGCTGAATATTCCTTTTGACGACTGCAGAGGACAGTCGTACGACAATGGGGCCAATACAAAGGGGAGGAATAAAGGTGTTCAAGCAAGACTGCTGGAGAAAAATCCTTGCGCACTTTATCTTCCATGTGGGGCACATACATTGAACTTGATGGTGGCTGGGGTCCACAGATGCCATCAGCTACCATGGCAATGTACAGAAACTGTACAACCTGTTCTCAGCAGCGCCACAAAGATGGGCAATCTTGAAGGATCATGTGACTCTGACACTGAAATCCTGGAGTGAAACGAGGTGGGAGAGCCGTGTCAACAGCATAGAGGCTGTGCGGTACCAGGCCCTTATTTTAGACAGGGGAGGCACTGTTGGAGGTCAGGGACAAAGCCACAGATGCCCTGACCAAGGTTGAAGCACAAGCTTTGGCAGAGGAGGTTGGGTCATACCGCTTCCACATTTGCACAGCGGTATGGTCTGATATCCTCAACCACGTGAGCAAGCTCCTGCAGTCTGCCAGAATGCAGCCTGATGTGGCAGTTGACCTCCTCATGGAGGCGAAAAACCTCACTGACAAGATACAGAGACACAGGCTTTGCTGCAGCGCAGGCCTCTGCTAAAGACATGTGTGAGGAGACGAATGTGGAGGCTGTGCTTAAAGAGAAGAGGCTTAGAAGCACAAGGAAACACTTTGCCTATGAAGCCCCAGACGAGCCTACCAGAGATGCCATGAAGAGGCTAGAAACTGCATTTAATGTGGTCGTGGATGCCGGCATTGAGTCATTAAAGGAAAGGTTTGAAACACTGGGGGAAGTGGGAGCCAGATTTGGAGTGCTGCTGAAGTTTGTGCTGCTGAAAAATTGAATGGTGAGGCATTGTCCAACCAGTGCGACGAGCTCTGCAGCGCATTAAGCACCGGAGATGAAGATCACATTGATGGAAAGGAACTGGCTCTTGAAATCAGCAACTTGCCAAGCCTGCCGTCGGATGACATGACTGCACTGGAGATTCTGTGGATTGCCCTGTGAATTGACTGCACTCTCCCTGTCACCGTGGCCTCAGCAGAGAGGAGCTTTTCAAAGCTAAGGCTCATTAAGACCTACCTGAGGTCATCCATGGGACCGGATCGCCTCAGTGGATTGTTATAATCAGCATCAATCAGGAGATTGGCAAGCAGCTATCATACGACGACATCATCGATGACTTTGCTTCTAAAAAAGCCAGGAAGCAGAACTTCTGAAGACGATGACGAAAACATTTATATCATTGGTTTGTTATGTGTTTTTATCATTTAGACTTTTATATGGATGCTAGTGTGATTATTTATGTTTATTCTGTGCAATGGCCTCATTTATTTTATGTTCATTATGTGCGGCCCTGATCTGATGCAATGCAATTTAAAACATTGTTAAAGAAGCTTGTTGGCAGAGCATCAAGGCTACAGGTAGAGGTTTTCAAATGCTGTACAACCTCCTCAAGGGCTTCATGGTCAACTGGACTCAATTGAGTCATGCAAGCCAGACGTTTTTTGTACATGTAGAGGTGGTACACAAGTTTTGTTTGATATGGAAGTACTGGCATTGTCTGTCTAATTTTCTGGATCTTGTCGGTAAAAAAAGGAGGGCACAGTTGTTGTTGTTGTTGTTGTTGTTGTTGTTGTTGTGAAATGCTTTGTGTGGCCATAGTGTTAATACTGGTCACAATCATGGGCCTAATTAATTTGAGCTCCAGTGCAATATGAATATTGATATTGGTGATACTGTCAGTAGGTCCATCTATTTACCCAGCTATGACATATTGCACTGTATTCATACATATGTAATTACAGTGTTACATCCAAATAAAGCACTGTGACTTAGTCTACAGGCGTATATCATATAACATATATCAACACATATATCAACACTTCAACCAACTTCATCATAACACCATTCTGCCCATCCAACTACACAGGCTAACACACATCTGGCTAATACACACCTGGCTAGAACACACCTTGGTTAACATGCACCTGGATAACACACACCTGGTTAACACACACAATGCATACCTGGCTAACACACACCTGGCGAACACACACAATACATACCCGGCTAACACACACCTGGCTAACACATACCTGGCTAACACATACTTGGCTAACACACACCTGGCTAACACATACCTGGCTAACAAATGTGTTAATTGTTGTTAATGATATGCTCACGGGTGCCATCTCATGTACTCTGTAATGTATATACAGACTGCATGATGAAGAAAATGGCTACTGAGCACAAAGTAAACCACATGTACAGTATATTCCCTTGATACGTGGGCACTAAGCACTGCCCTTGGACTGACCACCTGGAGTCTGACGTGAGACCAGCCTCAGATTAGAGACAGAGGAGAGAGAGAGAGAGAGAGAGAGAGAGAGCGATCGCAACAAGGAGCCAAGGTCTGGAAGGCAGGCGTAGGTATCATGTGACACTGCAAGCTACCTGCAGTCAAAGAAAACCATCTCATCTCAGTTATGTGGCTGTTTTACATACATTCAAGAGATTTGAATAATGGAGGAGGCTTATACAGAGTGGAGGGGGTCGATGCCTTTTTTGTGTGTGTGTCTTCAGTGTGTACATGCAAGACTATTGGATGAAAGCAGAAATGTCAAAGAACAATATAAACCAACGTCTCTTGCTACTGTACAAATACGCACACACACGCACACACACACACACACACACACACACACAGGCACGCACACACACACACACACACGCTTTTTCTCTGTGTACCATCTTTTAAGATTCTCTCTCAGAGAAATCAAATACACAAACATCCAAACAATTTTTCCCAAACAAAACAATCAATCCAAGATGGCCGCTAGCGTGCCCGTTTGCCCTACCTGGTCCCACCAGCCAATGAGCCACGGCCTGGAGCAGGTCTCACAGAACAGGTCCACTAAAGGGGTCCGCCGCTCCGCCGCTGTCCCACCCCCTTCCAGCACCTCTCCAGTGGCTGTGCCCAGGTCCAGCTCTGCCCCTGCCCTCCCCTGCAGCGGGCTGTAGCTGGAGGCACGGCGGGACAGACGGTAGCCCCCGGGCACGGGAGAGGGGCAGGAGACGGGCGCCGGGTCAATGGCCTCCGCCACGCCCATGTTGAGGCTGACAGGCGGCGCGGGCCTCTGACACAGGCAGGTGGACAAGGAGGAGGAGGTGGAGGAGGAGGTGGAGGCGCGGTACACGATGGGGGTAGGGGCACTGCCGGCGCCCCAGTGGCATGAGGGCGTCGTCAGGGTGCGCGAGGAGAGGCCGCAGCCGGCCAGGCCGGGACACTCCAGACCGACGGCCGGTCCCGCAGCCGAGGGGTGGAGTGAAGAAGGGTGAGGGGCGGAGGAGGAGGAGGAGGAGAAGGTGGAGGGCAG